>PVLD010030536.1:0-16728 GCA_004027595.1 Dinomys branickii
TGGGACTTTTCCACGTCTCGCCCCGGCAGCCTGGTCCGCCCTACCACATCTCCCCCGGCATCTCAGAGAAATACGCCCAGTTTAAACTTCCCAGCTGAGGTCCCGGTATTCACGCTCGCCAAGTCTGTCTCGAGCTGGTGGTGTTTATCAAAGAGGCTCACTCCCTTGCTGCTCACCTGGTCGCCATCTTCCCCCAGTCTTCAAATGGTCACAATTAGAGACCATATTCATAAGCGAGGTAAATCAGATGTGCATGTGTAAACAGCGTATAGTATCATTAGTGTAGGAACCTGGAGGTGAGAATATAGATTGGGAGGTATGAAGGGAGACTGCTCAAGGGTAGAGAGCAATCAGGATAAAGGGAAGGAGAGGAGGAAGAGGGGGATAGCTGTGTAGGTATGTATGTATGTGCAGAATGGCTGACATGGTTGCACTATTGTCTCATGTCATATTGATGTGAGGAACAATCCATGATTAGTTGTTTGATCAACCTTGTATGTCTATTTGTATTGTCCTGAGCATACACTTTGAAGTTATCAATGTGTAATACAACCATCATTCACCTGCCACCTTATCTGTAGTTCGGGTTTTGTACTGTTCTTGTGTTACTGTGTGTATGTTTGTTAGTGTTTTTGTTCTTCTACTTTTACAATTTTTAAAAACTACTGAAAAACATTTTTTAAAAAACTTCATGGCCTAGCCTTCCATTTATAAAAATAAAAATATATATATACATTTATACCTCCACTTTATCAGTAAATAGCATCATACTGGAGACACTTTCTCTCACCTTACCTTTTTTAACCTAAAGAAATATCTAAGTATATATAAATGTTTTACCTGAATAGATATATAAAAACATATACATGCATATGCATCCCATAGATCACATTATAAAAAATAAATGCCTTCCTAATGTCTTCTTACAGAAGCTTAGTACTTCATTACAAACACGGCCTACAGTTTATTTGACCAGTAATGTAGTGATGGGCACTGAGGTGATTCCAAGCATTCGCTCCTACAGACCATGCTGTATAGAGCAGGCTTGATCTTCCATCTCTTCACACTTACCATGTCCCACAAACAGGCAGTCGTTCACCTTTAGTATAAACAGAGAGATAGGCATCATCAAAAAAATTCAAAAGAGAAAGCAAAACACAAAAAAGACTAGAGAAAACTAAAACTTCATTCCAAATGAAGGGAAAATAATATTTTTTAAACCTAATTGATATGCTCAAAGAGAACCAAGAGAATACTTCAGCCATAAAAAAAGATTAAACTACTTTGGAAATGTGAGAAATAAAAGTGAAATTATATTTTTTAATCCACGTTCCTAGAAGGGCTGGGAGATTAGGTTGAAATAATTTCACAAAAATACAAAACAGAGAAGAGGATTTAAAATCTGTGAGAAAAGTTAATAAAGCTGAGGGATCAATCCAATCCTACCACTACCTAATAAGAATTTCAGGAAAAGAAAACAAAGAAAGAAAAGGAAAGAATTCTGTTTTTGTAGACAAAATTTCCTAAAGTCAATGACACTGGATTCAAAGAACCTTAGACTGTAACTACAACTTGATGCAGCTTTGTGAAGTGTCAACCATGAAAGGTAAAGGAAATATTCTAAAATTTTCAAAGAAGAGGAAAAAACCTCCTATAAAGAAAAGGGGCAAGACAGATTCATAAACATCATCAAACGATGAGGAGAAGTGTACAAGTGCCTAGGAAAATTAGTTTAAGCCTCTATATTTCCACACAACTATCCCTTCTTTTTAAATTATCTATTAAATAAAAAGGCAAATTAAAGAACTTTATAGTAACTGAAGGGCATGGCTTTTGTCTTATGACAGCACTGCACATAGGACTCCAAACGGAGGAACACAGAAATCCAAGGAAGCAAAACCATCGCAGCGGCCACAAAAAAACACTCTAGGGCAGCAGGCGTGCAAACCAAAAATAATGTTCTTGAGAGAACAGATTCCATTGCATAAAGTTATGGTTTTTATGGCCCTGAATCAAGGCCAGCCATTTTTTGTAGCTGTTGGTTTCAAGCAGGAGCCTAAAGTGGTATCTTTCTATGGTCTGTTGGCCATTTCAGAACTTTAGAAATGTAATGGTCAATTCATTAGAAAGTAACAGCTAAATAAATTTTAAGAGAGGACTTCAAGATGGCGATCGGGTAGGCAGCGGAGAGAGAACCTCCCGGAGGAATGCCACCCAGACAAAGGAATATAGGAATATAGCAACATGTGAAGGACAGAAGAGAAAGAGGTGGGTATCCTGAACTCAGGAAGGATCTGAAATGGGAACTGAAGCCGTCGGAAAGACTAAGCAAAACCTCTTCTGGAGGAAAGGATTGGAGATCCCCCTGGCACAGTTGGGGGGAGAGGAGAAGGAGGAAGTCACCGCTCCAAGCACACCCATGGCCCGCGCCCTTGTTCTGGCATTCGCAGCTTCAGCTTCAGAGGCCCACACTCACAGAAGCCTCCCGACTCGGCCAGGGGAGAGCAGAGCTCTGAGAGCTGGTCCAGGGCTGGAGAGAGGAGGGCACAGCCAGCAAAGGAGGCAATGGCAGTCAGGAGCAGTTGTCGAACCCAGTGTGAGAGCTCTCTGGGAGCACCTTGAGTCTCGGCGGCTTAAGCAAGCACTGCCTGTTCCTGGCAACAATGGGACGAATCCACGGTCTTCAGGACTCACCCCAAACTATTAATGTGAGCACCAAGAGGGTCTCCTTACAGCTTGCACATATGAACCTTGCATGAACCCATAGCAATAAATTAGATGAAAAGCAGCAGACCGGGAGTCTGAAAAACAACATACTCTATACAGCAGACCCGAGAAAATCCTCCAACTCTATTCTAGAACTAATCTTTAAACTCAGTTCATACCCTGAACTAACACAATGAGAATGGGCTGGGGAGATTTCAAGCCCTTATACCAAGCATCATAAATTCATCCAATGCCCAGCTTCAAGGGGTGGGAAATGGTAATACTGGGGATCAGGAGGAGGGAGGAGGAGAAGAAAGGGCCTCTGGCATGGAGGCCATGGGACAGAGCCAAACGGTTCACCGAGGGCACCCCGACAGGGGCGCTTGCCCCATGGCTGCTCCACTGTGGGCCCCACGGCTGCTCCGCTGTGGGCCCCGCGGCTGCTCTGCTGTGGGCCCCGCTGAGGGCACCCCACGGACTGGACCTGCCCCCACCCATAGCACAGCGACAGGGCAGAGCCAGGCGGTCCACTGTGAGCACAGGTGCTTTTCCACCTCTGACCGTGGCAGTTTGTATACACCCATGTATGTTATAGTATAGTCTGAGGCAGCTATATCTCTTCCCAAGGTGAGAGTCCAGGGGTATAGATAAACCCAGGAGTACAGTTATTATCAGAGGGAAGATGACTGATTGAGTGGTCGGGCAATGGAGATGAGGGAGGAGAAAATTGAATGATCAAATGGGCCATCATCGGAGTAACAAATGTGAGGGTGACATTATGTAGGACAGTATCCAGAGCTGATTCCCTTCTATGTTCTCTATAATTTGTGTTTCCTCAATCATTTTTGTACTGACAGAAGTGAAGGTAACTTTATGTTGTGCAGCATCCGGTGCTGGTTCCCTACTATCTTCTCTATAACCTGGTATTTCCTTTAATGTTTGTGTGTTAACTAGTGTGAAGATGACATTATGTAATACAGCATCCAGTGCTAATTCCCTGCTATGTTCTGTATAATTTTGTATTTTCGATATTTGTTTATGGCTTGTTCTGGTTCATATGTCTCCATTCTTTTGTCTTTAAAATAAAAAATAAAAAAAATAAAGTTATGGTTCATATGTCTCCATTCTTTTGTCTTTAAAATAAAGAATCAAAAAAAGTTATGGTTTTTTAAACTAAAAGACATAATGGAATGGTAAAGAAGTCTTACATTAATTGTATCAACAAGCACAAAGCAAGCCGCTAGCAACTCCAGGAAAGTTGTAACCAAAAGCCATGCTTCAAATTTGAAGCATTTACTTAAACACATGACAACCATTGGTGCATTCCTACTGTCTTGTCTAGTAAAGCTGTGTATCACTTCTAAAGGTTTTCTGTTCTGATTTGTTATCCTCTTTAATAGTTTGATCAATCTTCCATTCTGAGCAACTTTGTTGAAAATAACAATATGTAATATAACATGTAATATAACAACACATACTATAACAACCCCTGTTAATTCCTATCATTTTGTTCTGAAATCCTGTATCACTTTTATAGTTTTTGGTTCGTTTTGTTTCTGTCTGTGCTGCTGGTATTTTGCTATTGTTCTTTTCTATTATTCTCTTTAAAGTAAAAAAATTGGAGCAAATTGAAATTTTGAGTTGATTGTGATGAACTAATAAACTAATACATATTTTTAAAGAGAAAAAGAGAGGAGAGAGAAGGGGGGCAGGACTTGTTGACTGCAATTCTTGGATGTTCTCCTATTGAAAGCATGAGTTCAGTTCTGTGAGACCATATTCTCTGAAGGAGAAATCATACAAGTGACTCTACAATGAGTAATATTTTCTTGATCACACAGTTTGTAGAAGGACTGAGCTGTTTCAATCCTGATAACATAAAAATAATTGAATGAAACCCGGGAAGAGAGAAAATCATATGCAGCTAACAATTTATGCTGACATTAAAAGCCCCAACGAAAGATCTAAAAATGACAGACCTAAAATGTTTTGGAAGAGAAAGGAAAGAATTGTGAGGTAAATCCTTCTTTCTTGACTGGGATTCAACAGACACTAGCTACACTTCATATGTTGGGGAAAAATTATATAACCACTACATGTATATATATATATATGGTATGGTATATTTTTATATATAGTATATACAGAAAAATTGCCAAATAGCTGTCTTTGGGGAGTGAGAACAGAGCTCTGAAGCCATGTACTTTTCATTTAATGCCACTCTGCATGCATAGAATGTTTTCATGATGGTATTTTAATTAAAAATAAGATACTGTAATAAAGAAAGGAGAGCTGGTATTTATATGTTTTCATTTGCAATCTCTTTCCCAAAGCATGAAGGAGCTGAGAACTATTCTTATCTGCTGACTGACCACTTTCTAAGAGCTGTGTGAACAGGTGATAATTGACTCTGATGCCCAAGACGCAGTGCGATGCGATGATTCACCCACAGTAACACACCCTGACCGGGGTGGCCCAGCCTCCCCCATCGGTCGCTCTCTCACTCTCTTTCCCTTTTAACTGCCGTAATAATATAAAATGTATTAGCGCCCCTTACACATGTGCTCCCTTCGCTGTGCGAACCCATCTCTGTACTTCACATTCAGGAAGGTGGATTATTTTACTTTTTCTTCCCAGGAAGAAAAATGTGCTTAATTTGCAATATGATCCCCAGTTGATATTTTTATTTACCAGCCACTAATGAAAATTATTCATCTTTCTTGAACTACGATTATTAGCCCATGCACTCCATTTTTAAGCACCCGAGAACCTGTATCTCCACGAAGTCTAGTACAATAGTCAACACTTGTTGCCCCGAGAGAAACTATTTTGCTCCACCACAAGAAAGTTTGTTTGAGAACTGATGACTTAACTTTGCTTAGAACGGGTTTTATCTCCTTCATACAGGCATAGATGAGACTAATCTTCATCTAGTTCTGAAGTTCTTTGTAGCTGGGAGTTAATGGTAGAAATTCACAGATACTGTACCGAGACACAACGAGATACCTATTCACACACTTTGACAAACATGTTAATAATTTTATATTGAATTAATTCAAGACTCTTGACTGCATCGCATCAAGATTACAACAGTGTAAATCCCAGGTAGGGATTTTGCTAAGCTTGCTGCCAAGAATGAGTCACTTAAACTCTGTGAGACTCAGTTTCTTTTTCTATAAAACATGGATGATGCCAACTATTATGATCACACTTCTAATTACCCTATTTCAAAAGACATCTGTCACTCTTCTATATCTGATAAATCTCTCTTAGTCACAGCCCTTAACTCTGCCTTAGATTATTCTGCATATCCATTCTTTTCACTGCTTGAAAGTTTCCTGAAGCTAGCTAATATCTTTCTCTGCAATGTTCACAACAATGGTTAGCACAGAGCAGTTGTGCAACAAATGTTTCTTGAGTGAATGGTGGAGTGAAAAATAGTGCTAATGGTTAAAGTGAGATAATATACATACAATGCTTTGCATTTTGGCGAAAAGTAAGCACCTAATGAAACACTTACCTAATATGTGGGAGCCCTGGGTTCAGTTCCCCATTGCTTAAATACATAAATAAATGAATGAATGAATAAATAAATAAAATTAATTAATTAATAGTAACCGATACCTTTGGATATTAAAACAAAGAATGTCCTCTCTTTTTCATCTCTAATTGTATCAAATCTATTAGAAATAAAATGTACCTGAGCCACTCCTGGACTGAACTCTACTGTGGCTCTTTGAAGTACATTTCAAAAGCATTTGTAATAGTAACTAAATAATAATTTATGAATATAAATAAAAGTGTTACTATGTTCTTATTAAAAAGTAGCAGGAAATGTTTGTTATGAAGGCCAACTGCAGTATATTTTCATACATTGTACTATTGAGAGAAATTAAGTAAAAGGAAATGGGTAAGTGGACTCTCTGCTAAGTGCATCTGGTAGTGAAATAAAGACCCCAGTGCTTCTCAAACTGTGCACTTCAGGGGGCCAGGGTGAACTCTCAGGGCACCAAGGGGTTTTTAATTCTTTTTTTTTTTTTTTTGTGGTACTGGGGATCGAACTCAGGACCCTGCGCTTGCTAGGCAAGCGCTTATTCCACTGAGCTATATCCCCAGCCCGGGGTTTTTAATTCTTAAAGAAAGCAGAGCACCATCTGGCCGACCTCACACGGGTTCCTAGCTCCAAGCAGTTCACGATTTCAACATTAGACTGTGCTATATAATTTTGATGATGTCAGAACTTTGCAAAGCTGGATTTTGACCGCTGATGTGATGAAGGGAAGTGTCAAGGGAAGGTGAATGTGGAACAAAAAGCAAGGGCGACATCCTATCCAATTTCAAAGATTAGGAAATTGCACAGTTCTCAACAGAAGCACATCTTCCATCAGTAAGGAGTCACAGCAAGTTAAAGGAAATTATTTTTTAATTACTAATTAAATGAAAATACTTTTTCCTTTCAACCCATACAAATTTTCAAACAGCTGCCAATCATCAGGACACAACTACTCTTTAGGTTGTTTGAATCCAATTATTTCATAAGAAGAACCACTATATCTTTTGTTTATTTTCTAAGAGAACCCTGGAAAAAATTACTGGGAGGTGAAGGGCTCCATGAGCCGGCTGAAGTGTGGAAACCTGTGAACCGCAGAAAAACCACTGTATTTCATGTAAGTAAAGATCAGAAAACAAAACTCTTAATTTGCCATGAAGTACAGCGAGAGTTTGGCTGGGGGCCCACTGAGAAAATAACATTGTCAGAGAATAGATGGTCAAGTGACCAGAGAGGCCTGAGTCAGCTTCTTGGATATGGAAGCAGAGTAAAACAAAACTTTAGGAAAGTATTCCATTCTTTAATGGACCTTGAGAGCATAATACCAGCGAAGTAAGTCAGACACGTAAATTTGAAATTTACAAGGGTCCTCTAACATGAGAGACCTGAAATATAAATTATTTAAAGAGGTAAATAAGAGGCAAGTTAAAAAAATAGAGAGGTGAACCCGTAAAGACAGGAAGGGGATTTGAGGAAGGAAGAAGCAGGAAGGGAGGGCCAGGCAAGGGGAATAAAAGGTGCATATGTATCAACCCCTGGCTGAATGTAATCACTATGGAATGCAAACATATACTAACAAAAAAATTTTTTTAAAGAACAGCACTTGGCAGTGTGGGGCCCACTTCACTTCAACAGTGAAAGAAAAGTCACTTTGAACTGCAAACCTATACGTGGAGGATAGAAAGAAAGATGAAGGATGAGAAGCAAAATAAAGGGTGAGAAAAATGACAGACCGTGATGATTTGTGGAAATGTCAGCGGCTCAAAGAGAGCTGCTGCCGTCTGCCACTTTATCAGGGTTTTTCAATTCGATATCTAAGTATTTCTATAACAGCTGATTCTAAAACTTACTTTGTGGTCTTAACAAAAAAAGTCTAACTGTGATCTTTCCTCCCTAAGAGGTACTCAGTGGACGTGTAAACATACTTCAAGACCCCCTCAGCCTTCTTTGTGATTCAGTCTTTCTCAATCATTTTTAAAAAGAATTCTAATACAATCTCATTGGCCTGTGTGTGTGTTTCAAATAATGTAAACTCTTGACTTATCTGTGCTACTTGCAGAGGCCTGACACAGTTCCCCACTGAGTTTCTGAGCTACACCAAGGCCCGCCTGTGGCAGTATCCCCACCCATCACTTTGGTTAGCATTGCCTCTGCTTCTGCCCCCATCACTCCTGGGATTTAACCGGCTTCCTGTTTCCTCTCCCTGTCCTCCTCCTCCGCGGCTCTGCATCCAGCTCACAGCACCCGTGAAGCTTTTACCAACCCTGCTGAAGGTTTCCCTTTCCTCATCTGCTTTCTTCTAGTTGTTAGCTTTTAATAATCCCCTCTCCCAAACTTCACAAACTTAAAAATCCCTTGCCCGACTCCCTGCCCCTGCAGGAAGTGTTCACTAACTGAGGAGATCACATGAAGTGACTTTATTTTTAGGCAAGAGGAAGAAAAATGGAAATAGGCTGAGCTGTGCCCGTAGCAAGCTGCTGTTCCCTATTTAAAGTTTTCACCTCTCTAGCAGGCAGCAGCTCAAGTTCAAATTCTAGCATCGCCACTTCTTAACTGGGTCTCCTTAAAGAGACCACAGCACTTTTCTGATTCCCAGCGCCCTCATCTGCAGGAGGGTAACAATTTACATAGCGGCACAAATGGAACAGAAGTGACTGGCACCCAGGGTGGGTACCACGTTCCCCTCTTGCTCTCTCATTGTTTATGTTCTCAGTTGTGTTAATTGCTAATCAATTAAACACTTAAATTATCAGTGTGGATTATGTGTTGGCCATGAAAGAAAAGGGTGGGAATACTTTAAAATGCAAATCAGGCAGTTTAGTTCTACTCTCTTTATAGGCAGGTCCTAATTTTTCAGAGACCTGCCCCCCTCCCTCACCAATACTGCAGGCAGTGATTCTAAGTAGTGGGCATTGTAAACAAGTGAGCCAGGCTCATGGAGACAGAACGCCTAGCTTTTGCGTGCTCTCTTCTCGCCTTTACAACTGCAGTTTTGGATGCTAGGACCAAGATCAGCAGCGGGCAGGTACAATATTAGAAGCGCGCCGTGAGGCAGCATGCTGGATTACATGCTCACCCAGGTCTTCTTCCCACTCTGCCATCTCCAAGCCACTCTGATTCTGTGCCTTGTCATTCTGTGGAGACAACTTCAATGTTACCAAGCAATTGCCCTACAGCCTTTATTTAAATAAGGGGCTTTTGAAAAAGTGGGACTTTCCTCAGTCTAAACCAGAATAAGAGAAAAACCACTGCACTGCCCATCAGAAATTCCCAGCTGAAATCCAACTTCTGTGATCCATGATCATTTGATCTGAAAGGTGTGGGCTGAGCTCAGCAAACCCTTCAGCCTCGTTTCCACTCATTCTGGTTCTAGGACGTGACTTCAGCCCTTCTTGGTGTTAAGGACAACAGCAGGCCAGAGTAAGCACGTGAGAAGCGCCACCTTCTCAGGAATGTCCCATGGCCACACTGCTGTGGTCACCGGAAAAGGGGTGGGGGTGGGGAACACTGATTAAGGACAAAACTTGCGTGGGTGTACGGTGATCAACACATGCTCTCTGCCTGCCTGGTAAATGAGGAACTTTGAACTGGTCAGAGATGTGCCTTTGTGTACCTGAGACATGCAGAGAAGGATCCATGTGTGTCTGAAAGACAATTATTCTCTAACTCAGAGCGGCTATTTTCTTTAGAGGCTCAGAAATCATCCAAAGTACCCGCTGAGCAGCCATCTTTCAGACGGCATGCACGTCTTCCTCCTGCCCAGCGCAGACAGTGCTTAATTAGCACCCATCGTGGGCCCAAAATAAATAGGGACTGGTCCTCACTGTCTAGAGGCCCAGATTATTTTAATATTCCAAGAGTAACCAAGGCAACTAGAGTTTAAAGAACACAGTATTACTGCCAATAAAACTTTCTGATTTGTCCAATTTTGTAAAATAGTTACTCTTTTGAAAAAAGTGTTTAGTTTTCATGACACACGGAAAAATTTTAGTGTCAGCTTCCGGCTTTATCATCTAAGTCCATACCAATAAAATCTTCATCTTCATCAAGCACTTACACTTACATACACACACACACACACACACACACACACACACGGTGTTTATTTATATACCAGAGATATCATACATCTTTGTATTCATATTTATAAATAGAACCAGAGAAATTTTCATAGAAATGTTAATGATTTCCATAAAAATCCTCATGTACTGCGTGACACTTGCATATAACATTTTAATTAATTATTCACAAAACACTTGGGTATTTGCACGCTTCAGCGGGATTAATGTAGCATTAGTATGAGGACATAGTAAAGATTATTTCATAAACCTTTCTTCAGGATGCTTCATATTTGCAAAGTACCACGCTCTGTAAATGATCCAGTGGTCTTGCAGATAGTACTCCAGTCTGCTCTGGCCTCTTCTGGCCCAGGCTGATCTAGGCCAGACGAGCTGCATGGGAGACCCTCAGGCTATGGGGAAACAGAGCCACAGCCAGAGCATGTGGCACTTCGTAGCCCCCATAAGCCAATTCAAAAATAGACTCCTGTCCTTCCTTCCTTTTGAACAAATGCTGGAATTGTGATTGCTATAGAGAAATAACTATGACAGGAAAAAAATCAGAGTTAAAGATGTTCTTAATAATCACGAGTGTTTCTCCAAGCCTACTGTGTGCCAATGCTATGCACTTTACACACATTTCCCAATTCAGTCTCCAAAAATCTCTGCAAAATGTACACGAAAAACTCCATAGTGTCAGGAATCTGAGCCTTAGTCTTTGCCATTTCAAAGACTGCTCCTTTTACCTTCTTTCAGTGAACCAAGTGAGGGACTCTGTAGTACTGTGTTAAGAGAGGTTTGTCTATCCCTAATTGATGGACCAGTTTTCTGCCCTTCTGTTCATTCCTAATGTGTGCAAAGAGCTTACACGGGGGAGAGTGTGCTATGAGTGTCTGAACACTCAAAGTTCTGTGAGGGTGTACTAGTGAATAGAAAAGTTAGGTAAGGAAAGGAACCTCACAGAAGTCTAGCGGTTTGTTGACCATCAAAGGGTCTCACAGGAGATATAGGGAAGAAGAGGGTAAACAATTGCTGGAATTCACAATTACTCCATCTACCTGATTTTTTGTAGTGGTTTTGTTTCTCTACACCATCTCCCCTTTGGCTGCATGAGCAAGGGTTACCTCCAGTTATGCTGAGTCTTTATGGAATTCATTGCCCTCCTCCCATTACCAAGGCCAAAATCAAACTTCCCCCACTCCCCAACAGCAAGATGTGAGGGCACAGATCTGAAAGAGTGTCCCTTCCCACTACCCAGGGGCCAATGCTAACCAGATATTCCAGCCTAGATTTTAACACCATAGCATAACTGAGGGATGGGCAGCACGTACACGTAGCAGCTACAGAAGCATCTAATGGCATCCATGTCTGTATCTAGCAGTGACAAAGACCTGATGCACCATCCCTACCAAGATGAGGACTGCTTCCTCAGGGTCCCTGTGTCCGCGTATTTTTCCAAACTGGTTCTTCAGCTCCTATGAATTTTATAAGACCTGAATGATCTAAAAAAAGGCATTTATCTGCTTAAGGCAGCCAGCATTTGTTTATTTTACTTGTAACCAAGAATATGAGTGACATCCCTAAAACACACACTCCCACACAGCAGCCTTGTGGTAGACTGTACTAGTGTCCGATCATATTAACCAAGACATCTTTAAGGTTCCCCTCAGCCTGACTAAACTTAGGCAAGCTTCCTCCTGATCCTATTCTCTTACATTAGAGACATAGCCTTGTTCATTCTTTCTTTACCCCTCTGAGATATAAATCTTGTACAAACTCTTACCAATTTGGAAACCCAGGCATGTGTTTCTTAAGAACATGGAGTCATCTCCTTGAAATATAATCGCCAAGAAAGAGCCCCTATCTCTCATTCTCCGTGGGAAGAAAGGAATCTAACTTAGTCTTACCTGACATATTTGAACACTATCCTTTGTCATGAAGGTAAGATAAAATTTACTTCACTTCTCAGTAAAGCCAATTAGCAAACACACTTGGCTTATAATTCTCACTCCAGCTCTTACTAATTCTAGTCTCCTCTGTGTGAGCAAAGAGGAGTTTAGGCCATGTTCTAGCCTCTTTCTCTTATTGCAATAACCATGGATAAAGTCTTTTTTTCCCTATTTAACTTTGCCTGGTTCAATTTTTGTTTTCACATATTCACTGCCCCTCCCTAAAGGAAGACCATATTCCTCACACCCCTTTTCACCATTTTGGCTCGAATATTTTCTGTTGGCAGTGTAAAGTGAGCAGAAGGGATATGCCCCCTCCAAACAAATGCTCTTGAACCTAACCTGTAGTTTGATAGTCTCTTATCCCAGGTCGCTTTCCCAGACAAATGCTCATCTATTATTAGTATGTTTTGGAACTAAAATGTCCCCTCAAAGGCTCATGTGTCCAGAGTTGGGGCATGTGGAAGGTGGTTGGATTGTGAAGACTCTAACTTCACTGGTGAACTCACAGTTTTATTATTGGAGGTGATGGGAAGAAAAGGAAAGACCTAGCTGAAGGGAGTTGGATATGGAGACATGACCTTGGGGCTGTATCTTGTCCTTTTTCTCTGACTGGCTCATCCTATCTGCTTCCTGGGTGCAATAAGGTGACAGCTCTGTCCCATCATACCTTCTCTGCCATGATGCTCTCCCTGAGCTAAGACGCATGGCAATATAACTAACTGACCAGGGGCTGAAACTTCTGAAATCAAGAGCCAAGTAAGTCTTTCCTCTTTAAAAGCAACTTTCATGGGTATTCTGTCATAGTCACAAAAAACTAACTAATACATCCAACCAACTGGGTTTATGGTTGAAGACAAGGACAGCACAGCCAGAGCTGACCCATTTGTGTATAAGAAGCAGAGCAAAAAACACCTCTCTATAGACATGAGCCAGTAAGATTTGAACATCACTTGTTACTGCGGCATAACCATAAGTCTTGACTAGTAGCTCACCCTTGCTGATATCTGGCAATGTGCTATAATTTGGATATTAGATGTCTACCAAAGGCCAATATGTTAAAAGCTGGGTCCCAGCCTCTGGTGCTATTGCAAGGTGGTGAGATTTCTAAGAGATTGGGCATAGCAGGAGGAAGACAGGTCATTGGAGGAACACCTTCGAAAAGGATACTGGAACCCTAGCCTCTTCTCTTTTTTTACTTCTTTGTCACCACAAAGTGAGCAGCTTGCTTCACCATGTACCCCCTGCAATGATATGCTGTCTCACCACGTACCCAAAGCAACGAGGCTAACTAGCCAGCCATGGCTACACTCTAAAACTGTCAGCCACATCTTTCTTCTTTCTCAGCCTATTGCCTCTAGTACTTCGCCACAGTATTGCAAAGCTGACTAGCACACACTGAAAAAAAGAAAGTTCTGAAATAAACCAGTTGTTTTCTGGGTGCTTGCTTTCCACTGTTACTGTTCATAAACTAAATGGTCCCTTGAAGCCTCAGAAGCCTCTCAGCACAAGACCCTAGAACAAAGGATAACCTGAAAGCCTTCAGAAACAGCATGTGTACCATAGCAAGAGAGATAAGACTGAGGGAACAAGGGAACAAGTGAGATCTCTGGACAATCCTAGGTGATGTCTCAAGGAAGCTTTAGTTCAGAGAACATCAGAATACTCTGCTCACATTCCTCAAAAGAAAAATCGGGAAAAAGTACCCCCATTATGTATTTTTAAATTGTCACCCAAAATTTTCATCATGAGTTCAGACAAAAAGTTCACATTAATAGAGGTATGAAATATTGAATATTTTATAAGACAAAATAAGTTGAGGATTGACTTTAGCTGAAATCAATATTTCATAACCTGCTTTGATAAAATAGGTTTTAACTATCTTATTGAAGAACTTTGCTGAATCCTAAAGGAACTACTTGAAATATGTATTTGTGGTTCTATCTAATGTATCTTTAAAACTTTGTTAGCTCTGGAAAATATGGCTATGATTTTTTAAAGACTCTTAACCACTAATCAACTTTGCAAGGCCCATCTTCATCCTTACCAGAAGTACATGTAAAATCAGAGAGGGAGGAATCCCACAGGTTTCTCCTCCAAAATGAACATTAAAGTTAATGAAGCTCATCTCCAAAAGAATATTTCTAATCATTCCTTTCCTTAATGCATGGGAAATTTCCAATCTTGCCACAAAGGTGCCACTTGAACAAGACAGGTAAAGGATAGACCGTTATTTGGTAAAGTAAGAGAAGGAATATACAAAGCAGACACTTTATCAGGTAGTTTCAGAAAAGAATAAATGGAAGCTGTGAACTTTAGTGTTACCACATATTCTGAAGCTATCCCTATTTGAGTGCCCTTGGAAAACACACATACCTCTGTTAGAAGAATGTCCTTGGTGCACATAAACACAGTTGGTGTATATATGACAAGCAAGCAGATGGCCAAGCTGTTCCTCCGGGTTGCTTTCTAGATTTACAAGAAAAGCTGGACCAGAAAGCCCAGCCCCACCATTGCAGTGAAGAAGGCTTGTCACCCTTCAGAGTGACAAGCCTTCTTCACTGCAATGGTGCAGTGGAGCTCAGCCACTAGGGCAGAGCTCCTGGGGTTTCCCTGAAGATTGAGAACTGTGTTTCCCAGAACTCAGGTTGTGTATCTCAGAATTCAAACAAGGCCATAAACTGCTTCCCAGTTTTATACATATTTAAGAACTTATGGGCAATATATCTAAACTCTTCTAGTAAAAAAAAAAAAAAAAAAACTCCTGCTAGCAACCACACTTTTGAATAAAGAACTGTCAGTACTAGAAGATTCAGAACTTCTGCCAGGAAGAATTTACCACAACAGAACAATCTAGTTAAATCATTTCATGCAGTAGTGCTGTACCGTGGCATGGGTATATTCCCATGCTATAGGGGGAAAAGATTTTTATTAAGCTGTGGCTACATAAAGTAGCAATATAAATATCATTATAAGCTAATCCTATGCCATTCATCTGATGACATTTTTTAAACAAAGCACTACTGTCCAACATACCAATGAATGAAGAAAAATACTGTATGCTGTCTGATTTAAAGAAAAAAATCTATCTTAAATTTATACCCCAGAATTACTGAAATGACACTGAAAAACAGCATTTTATTTATATACCCACTGCCCCATAAATGCAACTCCACATCCAAAAAGAGCAATCCTATAAATATCAGATACCTTCCTCTTCTCTTAAGAACTGATGACGATCATGATCCCAGTCTTGTTAGAAATTTGGAGTCAAATCCAAAAATAAGAATTTTTTAATAGGTTGTCATCAGATTATTTGGAAGAACCTCTTCTTTGCATAATTTGGCAGCCTTGATGATTTAACCATTTATTTCTTTAAGGATGGTAGAATAATAATTTTAAAAACAAACATACCTATCTATAAGAAAAAGAGAATAACCAAACAAGATGGTTAATCAGCATATCGGACATAAACTAAGCAACATAATCCAAAGCCAAAACATGATAAAGAACTGCTAAATAACATAAAATCTGTTGTCTTTCATCTTAACCGTGTGGAATTTTTGATGGGGCGGACCTCTGTACCACAGTCAGCTTTGATTTAATAGTTAAACCACACAGAGAGCGGCTTGTTGGCGGCAGAGACGCCCGGCGATCCCACGTTTCGCGCGTGTCGGGCGGGCCGCGCGGAGGGCCCCAAACGCCGCCGGAAGCGGAGAGAGGGATTTGCTGGGTCCTAGCGCCCTGAGAGCATGGACGCCTCGATCCCTCCCGCCTCCCGAGCCGGCGCAGCCCCCCGGCGACTCCCGACAGAGATCGGCTTGTTAGCGGCGGAGACGCCCGGCAATCCCACGTTTCGCGCGTGTCGGGCGAGCCGCGCGGGGGGCCCCAAACGCCGCCGGAAGCGGAGAGAGGGATTTGCTGGGTCCTGGCGCCCCGAGAATACAGACAGCTCGATCCCTCCCGCCCCCCTGACCCGGCGCAGCTCTCCGGCGACTCCCGACAGAGATCGGCTCTCTGGCGGCGGCAACGCCCAGCGGTCTCACGTTTCGTGCGCATCGGGCGAGCCGCGCAGAAAGCCCCAAAGGATAGACTGGCACCTTGGAACCTTCATGCCTGCAGGGACTCCAATAACTGGTGAGATATCGGCGCTCGCGACCAGATCACCCAGTGGGGGAGGAGATCCATCCCTATACCTGCAGGGAACCCTGGGAGGGTGGGGGAGCAGTCTTACACACCTCACCCAGGTCACTAGATAGGGAGTATCTAACCAATATCTGTACAGCCTTTTAAGCGGAACTCTCAGCAGAAAGCTTAAGGAACATTCTCCCAAAGAGAAGGAATCATTCGAGCAGCCTTTGCAGCTGACCTTCACCTGCTGAACTGCCTTTGGAATTTATAGCTCCACATCTTGAATCTGATACCCAAAAATGGGAAAACAGAGGGGCAAAACGCAGTCTCAAAA
>PVLD010030537.1:0-16728 GCA_004027595.1 Dinomys branickii
CGTCACCCTCACCTCATCACCCTCAGCTCATCACCCTCAGCTCCATCACCCTCAACCCCATCACCCTGAGCTCATCACCCTCAGCCCTGTCACCCTCAGCCCTGTCACCCTCAGCTCATCACCCTCAGCCATGTCACCCTCAGCTCCATGATGCATATATTCATGTAAATATTCATAAATAGGTACATAAATAATGTTACCATAGTATAATAAGAAGACAAAATCAGAGCAACCCAGTGTCACCAGCAGGTGATAAACAAGCAAAGGTGGCACAATCACAACACAGAAATTATTCAGCACGATTGACGCTCCATTGGTGAGCTTAAGCACATGGCGCTGTAATGGAGCTGCGCACCAAGAGCCACACAGGTAGGGTCCACTTCCTTGGAAAGCCCAGATGAGCACATTCATCGAGGGAGGAAGATCAGGGCTGCGGGGGCTGTGCCTGACCCCTTAACAGGCATAGGGTCTCATTGAGAGGGAAGATGCCCTAGGATTGACTTGGGTGGTCTTGAGGTCCTTGGCAGAGTCACCAATCAGGGCACATAGAACTGAGTAAGACAGAGTGACAGAGGGTGACGCAGGGTGACGGGGCTGAGAGTGATGAGCTGAGGGTGACGGGGCTGAGGCTGTGGCACTGACAGGGAGCAAAGACGCGGCCACACTGTGGTGCTGTGGGGAGAGGAGGTGGGCTAGGGGTGTGAGCATCCATCCTTTTCACTTGCTACTGGAGGTAAAAGGGAAGCGGCATCCGCTGAGGTCCACCAGAGGTCTCTCCACCCAAGGCCCCTACACCCAAGGTTCTCCATCCGAGGTGCCTCCAGCTGAGATCACTCTGAGCCTGTGCTGCCCCAAGCTCCTCTCAGTGACCCAGGTTCCCGACCCCAGCTCTGACCTTCCAGTCTTGCCACTGTGCCAGGAGAGCTGATGGAACGGTGGGGACATAACAGCCACTCCCTTTGGCGCTGCCCTGACTCCCTGAGCACTTGTGCGTGGTGCATGGCCACAGCAGGAGGGACACATCCAACATGCTATAGCAGCACACTCGGCCCATTTCACAGGGACAGACTGTGGCCGAGAGCACCCAGGTGGTGGCCCCAAGCCATGCAGCTTGGAGCCCAAGGCTGGCAGTTGGTCAGATGACTTACCTTTGCACTGATGGCAGGGATCAGAGATCAGGGGTCACAGGTGACTCTTGGCGTAGTCTCCACTCAGTACTCTGCCCCCCACATGGAAACGGATGGCTCAACTGCAGGAACAAGAGGACCTGGGACATGGAAGGGGCAATGTCTCTGTCCCAGGCTGTCCCCCGCCTGCCCCCCTGGGTCCCAAAGCCCAGCCGGCTGGGAGCCTCTTGCCCACCCCCCCAGCCAAAGCAGCCCCCGCCCAGCCCAGCTCGCACAGTGACACTTCTGTCCCCTTCCTAGGGCACAGCAGAGGGGAGCTAGGTTCTCACCTCCTGGGCCAGCCTTGAGAAAACAATTTTGCTGGCAAGGACAAAGCCTCATTGTCCACACTTCTGGCAAAGGAGATCGGAGGTAAGAAAAAAAAGATGTTTTCTTCTTCATGGAGATAAAATTCACACCAAGAAATGAACTCCTTTTGAGTGTATAAGTTATTGGCTTGCAGTATAAAATTGCACAACCACCCACCCCACTACCCAATTCCAGAACATGCTCACGCATGGCCCTACTGCCCCTCGCCCAGCCTGAGGTGCCCATTAAGCCCCCCCCCCTCTGTGGGTCTCCTGGATGTTCCCATGAGCAGAATCACACAGTCCATGGTCCTCTGGGGCTGCTTCCTTCTCACAGCAGCAGGCCATCAAGGCTCAGCCCTGTGGTAGCCTGTATCAGCCCTTCACACCTTTTTATAGCTGAGTAATACTCCACTGCATGATACCTGGGTCTGCTCCTGCTATGGCAAAATACCCCAGCCTGTGTGACTTACAGAGAACAGGAACTCATTTCTCACTCTTCCAGAGTCAGAAGGCCCCGGATCAAGTTTCCAGGGGGTGCCCTGTCTGGTGAGGGCCTCTGTCTCCACGGTGGAGCCTTGAAGGCTGCACCCTCTCATGGGCAGGGGACACGGGGCCAGTGAGGGCCTCGGGTATGGCAGGGTTGACCAAGGACAAACTTGGGTTGGGAGAGCCAGGAAGGGGGAAGGAAGGAGATGCCATGGTCACTCCGTGACCCAAGTCTTCGTGTGTCATCAAAACGCCCAGCACCAGGAGAGGGGACAGGAAAGAGTAGGCTGGGGAGGAGCCAGGAGCCACCAGGACGGCATGAGCCAGCAAGGAGGGCTGGCGGCACCAGCCCCAGCCTGGGAGAACACCCAGCCGCCACTCCCAGCAGCCAGTGGGTGCTGCCTGCAGAGCCACCTGACCCTCCCTGGCTGCCCACTGCAAGGCGTCTTCACGCATGTTACATACAGAGACAAGAGGGAGCTCCTGGCTCAGGACCCCGTGCAGATTTCTGGAAGTGGCCTGCCAGAAAACGCTCCCTCGTGTGTTCACAGAAACCTTGGGGGAGGGAGGTGCTATCACCACAGGAGGCGTCTGGCTCGGGGTTGCTCCTTCTCTGAAAGTGTGCACAGTGGCACACTCCTGTAATCTCAACTACTCAGGAGGCTGAGGCAGGAAGATGACACTGTCAAGCCCAGCCTGGGCAACTTAGCAAAAGCATATCTCAAAATAAAAAATTTTAAAAAAATAAAAAGGAACACCAGTAGTGTAGCTCGGTGGAGTGCTTGCCAACCTGCTGAAGGCCCTGGTTCCATTCCCAGAGTAGCAAGAAGAGAATGTCCCCGAGGTACAACGCTTCCATTACCAGGTGGCCACTCCTCCCAGAGGGACAGGCAGGGTCCCCCCACCAGGAGCTGCTGGCGCGGGGGTCGGTAAGGACATCCATGCTTGAAAGCAGACGGAGCAAACCAGTAACGGAGTCAGCCCCATGAGCGGGATCATGGCTCTTCTTTTCTGAGACAACACCCTAACTGGGCTGCACGCTCCCCACAAACGTGGGGTTTTTATGGACTAAACAGAAGAGCAGGGACTGTTCAGAGGGAAGACCACCATGACCACCAGGCCCGCTGTACCCAGGCGGAACAGCAGCAAAGCCCTGCAGGCCCCAGGAGCACAGAGGGTGGATGCTGGCACCAGGACCATGCAGGGCCCGCTGGAAAACTCAGGGGCCATGCCGAGGCCCAGGAAAACCCCAGCATCGGTGGCACCCAGTGGGTCAAGCACACCTGGAAGCCACGGCCCTGAGCCAAGCCAGGGCCCAACGGCTGGTCAGCAAGGACTACTGCCGGAGCCCAGCACCAGCTCTGCCAGCATCCCACATGGGAGCAACCGGTCCCCGTGGCACAGGCATCCAGCCTCTTACCATGCAGCTCCTTTTTAAAATGCCCCAAATTGCTCAATGGACACCTTGGGCAACCTCCCAGGATGGGCTGGTGTCAAGGATGTTGCCATGATTACAGAGTCAGCAGATGGCTCACACTGCTGGGTCACCACGTGTGTTTTATGGGCCTTGCATTCCCCCTGCCCCTCTGCACTGGTGCAAAGACCCTTATTTAAACTATAAATTGAATTAAAAACTCACATTTAATATTTAGTTATGGTGCGGTTACGAGTTTTATGGGCCAGGCTGTTGCCTTCCTATTTGCTTACAATGTTGTCCTTTATGTTTGCCAAACCGAGGCCGCTCGAGTGATGAGGCGGACGCCAAGTTATTAACAATTATTACCTTTTACAGTCATTTTTGGCCCCAATATGCTTTTTTGGTGGTCTCATAATTTCAAAACAGGGACCTTTGAAATCTCACCCACAACCAAGCGGGCCTGTGGGCGGTACTTCCTCTTCCAGCTGCTTCGCCCAGCCTCCAGCCAGAGATATTTTCCACCCACAGGGCCAGGACGGAAGGCTCCCAGGGCCCAGGAAGGACAAGCCATGCACAAGCTGGTTCAGACGGCATCGAGTAGTGAGGGGCATGTGCCAGCAGTGACACAAGGGGCCTGTGCTCTGTCACCTAAATCACAGGCTGGGGCCATGCTGAGGCCCGCATAAGACTACCCATCACCAGCAAAGAAAGGGGCACCTCACCCAGAGCAGAGGGAGCAACTGCATTCAGCAGTGTGCCACGTGGACATGGTCTCTACTGCACTGGGCACGCACAAAAGGATCTGAAACAGTCACACATTCTGCAGCTGTGGCATCTCTGGCATGGGGGTTGGGGATGGCAGGGACCACGCTCCAGATGATGAGGAGACAGACCCTGCATGGATACAAAGGACAAGCACAAGGGACCAGTCAGTCCCAATGGCTGTGCAACTCTGGGCCAGCTAAGTGCCTCTCTGAGCTTGCTGGCTCCTACCGGACACACAGGAAACCAGATTTGTGGCTGAGGCGCTCACGTTCTTTTGCTTGGGAACTCCTAGAAGACAGCATTTCTGCCTCAGCCTCCTGGGTAGGTGGCGGGAGGGAGAGAGAAGACGTCCCCCCTCACCGTCCAAGTCAAAAAGCACCATTCACGCTCACCCTGCAAAAGGCAGAAAGGGGAAAACATCCCTCAGCATTTCCTTGCCTCAGATGCATAGCGGGGCTGTGTTGGGAGAGGAGAAGGCGGTAAGAAACGGAGCTTTTCAGCCTGTAAATAAAAAGCGTCCTTTAGCGGTGATAATTATGTACAGGAAGGCAATTAAAGTTTTAATAATTTAATCACCTTCCTGAAGACCCATCAAGAGAAAATATGGAGTGAAAACACTTTTGAGGGCCAGCAGCCATGCCGAGGGTGATCAAAGGGTCCTGAGATAGTGCGGCTCCACGGGGGTTGACACATTAACTTTTACAGGCTGACCACTGTTATTAATAGGAGGGGTGGGAGGGAAGTATTTTTCCACAGTGGGGGGACCACAGCATCATCTGATGCCTGATGGTACAGCAAACAGTTTTGGCTTCTCGCTGGAAATAAATCTTGTTTTCTTTGACCTTCACTTGGCCAGCTTCGGAGCCAGGGCTCCCCAGCCAGGGCACCCCACGCAGTGCTGCCATTGGGAACATCAACAAGAAATCCAGGGCGCACATCAAAGGCAGCGATGCTGGAAACCACAGGGCAAGGCAGCGAGCTGAGGTAGGCGCTGCTTGGCCGGTCCCACCCTGCGAGATCACCACACACCACCCAACCGGTATTTGAGTTACATCTTCTCTAACCCCACCTATTCCTCAGTTGTTTTTATCTTTATTGTTGTAAAACACAACAATATTGCCTTGCACAATGGTGTAAAATTCATTTTGCCCATAGGGAAATGTGTGGCTCAGTGGAATTAAGCACAAGCCCTGTTGCAGACCACCAGCTCTAACTCCAGAACCCTTTCATCACCCAAAGGGGAAAGCACCCCTTGGGTAGTCACCCCAACCCTCTCTCCCTGGCCACCACCAGCCTGCTCTCTGTCACTGTGGACCTGCCTGCTGTGAACGCCTCCATCCATGGGCCATGTGTCCCCAGCACTGTGTGACCACCTGTGTGACCTGCTACTTTTTAAACTGTTGTGAACTCATCTGAGAAGGAGCCCTGCGCTGTCACCCACTCCGAAGACTGGTGTCACTGGCTGTAAACAGGAAGTGACTGTGGAAAGCAACCCCTGGAAGAAGGTTCACACCACCTGAGGCTCCACCTGGCTCCTCTGCAGCCCCTCACTGAGCTGATTATCACTGCTGGGTGTCTCAGGAAACCCTTTGGCTCAAGCCTGAGCTGTCCTCAAAGCACAGGTGGCAGGGCTGACCACCATCCCCTGGCAGGACGAAGGCTGCTGGGGGAATTCAGAGAGGAGCGGGAAGCGGGGGACTTGCAGGTTCCTGAGAAGGGACACAATCTGCATACACGGGAGTCTGCCAAGCTCAGAAGAACGCTGGGGCTCCCCGTGCTCCCGGGGCCTGCTAGGGGAAATCAATGTGCGTCATGCTATTTTACAGCTCCGTAATACTCTGCTGTGTTTATTTTCTATTGATTGGTCCTTTCAGTGTTTTTCTTTTCTTGCCATTACAAGCAATGCTGAAGTTGATTTCTGGGTAGTCACTCCATCTGTGTGAAGTATAGTCTGTATATAAACACCCAGAGCTGAAGCCGCAGGGTTAAAGGATGTATGAACTTTACACTCCTATAAGTATATCCAAAATACTTTCTTTAGAGGTGCTTTGCCTCTCGGCAACAAGGTACGGAAATCCCCATTTCTGCACCTCATCACCAGTAGGGTAAGTAATCCAGATGCACACGAATATACCTCATTGTGGGTTTAATTTGCATTTGAGATGAGTTTTTCTCTACCCATTTTGCAGATGAGAAAACAGACCCAGAAGGGTTGAGTAACTTCAACGGGTCACTAGCTAGTGAGTGCAAAGCCGGTACCTGAGCCACCCACGTGGAGTCCTGCTTTGGCCGGTGACATGCCCATTGCTGTGCACATGGCCCCTCCCATTAGTGAGCAGAAGCTCCCCACGGGCAGGTCCTTTGTCCTCACATGCTTGGCTTGCTGCACAGAACACAGCTGCCCTGGAATGCCCTGGTGCACTGGGGAAGGGGTTTCCATGCCTGCCCACCCACCCTGTGCAGCTTGGCATCAAGGAGGCCAGCCAGGGAAGGGCAGTCATGGCTGGGCCAGGGTGGGATTTGCCCAGGGCATCCTGTGTGGGGAGCTGGCCCTGAGCTGTGACATTAAGAGGCAGAAGGACCTGGAGACGGGATCTGGTAGGAAGCCCTGTGGTCACCAAGGGCGCCACCCTGCAGAGGGACAGATGCATTTCTCTGGAGCCAGGTTAGTTCTCATGACAGTGTTGCCCTACAGAGCCAGGCTGCCCCTCCCTGTCCCAGCTTCCTCTCTCGATGTGTCATCTCTGTCTCGTCACTTTCTACTTGTGCCACCAACATGCCCTTCAGACTCTGCTCCCAAACCTGCCTCGGGCCCAGCAGAGATGCCACCTAACTGGGCAGCTGGGTGCTGAGCACACATACAGGGCGCTGTCTGGGGACCCTGGCAGGGCCAACTGGACACCAGCAGATTGGCCAGCACGGAACCCCGACACTGGGAACTGTTCCTTCCCGCAGCAGAACCTGCTACCCCCAGCACACACCCGCTCTCACGTCTGGTGGGGCATCCAACCTGGGTCCTGTCTGCTTGTGAGACTGGGGCACCGCTGCCTCCAGGCTCCTTGTCAACCCTCCACCCGCAGCTTATCCCCAGCAACCTGCATGTCTAGAGCCCGGCCACCCAGCCAGCCTTCCCCGTGCCAGACCCGCCCTGCCCAGAGCCTGACGACTCGTGAACGCCTGCCATCGCTGGCTGTGTGCCACGCCAAGTGAAGGGTCGCATGAGGGGGCCTCCAGGGACGCACAGGCTCACAAGCAAAGGGCAAAAGGCAGATCCACAGTAGCCGACACCACCGAAGCCCCTGAGAGACCTTGAGCCGAGGACTGAGAGTGCTTGGGGGGGCTCTGAGCTGCTACCCAAGTGTGAGGGAGATGGGCACATTGGAGCCACCTGTTAACTACCACAGCCACACAGACAGGAAGACCTGGAGGGCGCAACAGCCATCAAGGTTGGGGCATCCACCGCCTCTGCATCCCGTCTCTCACACTAGAGCTGGGAGAGGACAGGCCGTGACAGACAGGCCTGGGCGCCACTTCAACCTGCCCAGCCCCAGAGGGCTGTGGGTAAAGTCCTTCCGGCCTCAGTGCCCTCACCTGTGAGGTAGAGCCCAGGACCACATTCCCCACACCAGCCAGTGCACTCCTGGGCACCTACCCCAGAGAAGTGCACCTCGAGCTCACAGAAAGCCTGTGCGCAGATGCTCGTGGCAGCTTTACTTGTGACATCCTGAGGTCCTCCAGCAGGCGATGCGTGAGCACACAGTGGGACAGTGATGTCTTGGGATGCTACGGAGCAGGGAAAAGGGACAGACTCTGGGTGTGCACGCTGATGTGGCTAGGATGGCAGGAGACACTCTGACAGAAAACGGCAAGGATGGACGTCTCTGAAACGGCAGCTGGATTAGAGGTTGCCAGGGCAGGAGATGGGCTGTGAGGGGGAAGCGTGTGCTTATAAGAGGTCATGGAGGACCCTCCGGTGGCGGGAGAGGGAAGGAAGAGCTGTCCCTGCTGAGTGCACAGCAAGAGCACTGGCAGATGTCGCGCCCAGCCTCACTAGGCCCATCAGAAAGAGACAGGGGCTGAGGCCACGCGCCCTCCAGGAGCCTAGCAAGGCCCAGGGCCACACCATCCTGCCAGCCTCGCTGAGGGGAGGCTGGGGCCCCCCTTGGGTGCCACCCTGGAAACGTCTGGATGCAAAGAGAGGACAGGCCAACTTCAGAGGGGCAGAGACGACAGCTTCTCCCAGCGCCAGAGAGTAACTTGCATGTTGAAGCAGCAGAGAAACCGAGGGTAAACCCGGGGTGGAGCAGCCAGCCCCCACTCACCCGCTCTTCCTGGGAGCCGGGCAGGCGCCTGGCCGCAGTGGTGGGCGGCTGCACAGCACAGTTCAGCCAGGTCAGGGAAGCCCGGCCACACCCACCTGGAGGTGAATCTCCTGCCCTCAGTGTCCCCAGCTGACCCCACGCAGCCTGAGTGACTCAGGTCCCAGGCTCGCACAGAGCTCGACACTGGGAAGGGAGCTGGGCAAAACCCCACTTTTATTTCTATTTCTTTTGTCCTTTGCACCCCAGCTCTCGGGGAGTCCCATGGCCCAGCTGTGGCCAAGAGCCCCTAAGCCTCAGAAGGGGCAGAAGCTTCCCCTCTGGTCAGAAGATCTGTGCCCAGGAGAGAGGGAGAAGCCACGCTTTCCAATCCCTCGCCACCCTCCTGCCTCTCAGCCTGGACCTGGCTGAGGTTCTGATACTTGTGTGGCACAACTGGGCAGTCTGGGCCCAGCTTCCTGAAGGGAGGAACCAGGAAGGGGCCACTGGAGCTGTTCTCCAGTGCCGGCTCAGCCTGTGTGGCTCAGACGTGTCTCCGGCCACCAGCAGCAAACCCGAGATGCTGAATTTTAGGAGGGGTGCCCAGGGCCGGTCACTGCGCAGTGCACACAGGGACCCTCTGAACAGCACTGTGGAGTGGGCACAGGCGTGGAAGAGGCTGGGCAGGGTTCACCTGGACCTAGCCAGACTGACTGCTCACCCAAGCAGGGCAGGAAATTGAGACCTAGAGTCTCATAATGTAACAGTCCACATTCCTGGACCCAAAACAAAGTAACAATCGTTGCTTGCTTTTTTGTTCGTTGGTTTGTTTGTTTGTGTGCTTTTTTGGTTTTGGTTGTTTGATGATAAGGTATTACTCTGTAGTTGAGGGTGGTATAGAACTCACTGCATAGCCCAGATTGGCCTCAAACTCATGGCAATTCTCCTGCCTCAGCCTCCCTAGTGCTAGGATTACAGACATGCACCACCACACCTGGCTCAAGCCACAACTTCTACTCAGAAAGAAGAAAGGAATGAACAGACGACGACAGGGCTGGGTCTCAGAAGCTGGGGGAAAGGAGTGAGCCAGAAGGTACTGTGCTCCTGGAGACCCTCTCTGCGGCTCTCTGAGGGAAAGAGAATCACAGGCAGGGACTGCCTGTGGTGGCCGGTGACAGTGAGGTGGGAGTGTGGCAGCCTGTGGTGGCAAGAGGCAGTGTCCCGAGTGGCAGGGCTGCTCTGTGACCTGCCTTGATGGGGGTCTGCTCTCATCTGCACACGTGTTAGCACTCACAGACTAACGCTCACAGGAGTCAGCGGAAACAGCGCAGGACAAGGTAGGAGGGGGTGGGGCTCATAGAGCTCCATCCCGCACACTGGGCTGAGGAAGAGAGGTATCCACACGTGACTCAGACCCAGTGTGGCTGACCCTGAACCCGCATCGGTGGATGTCGCGGAAGGGAGAGACTCTCTCCTGGAACCACAGAACAGCCACATGTATGTTGCAAGTTGTGTAACCATGGTGCCCCTGCTCAGAAAGTTTAGTCCTGAGCCTCAGAATGAGGTAACAATTACACAGCCTGAGGAATCCACATGGCGTGGAGAGGAGACCCGAGCAAATGCCGCAAAGAAGTTCCACCCGGATTCAGAAATTTGAGCCTGACCAGGAGGTCATGGCTGTTTTCTCTCCCCAGTTGTGAGTGCTCCGCCAGGGCACTGTTAGCTGCCCTGAGGTGGTCTCAGAGCCTCCGCATCCGCAGCGAACATTCACTGCCATGTGTGGGTGAAATCCCAGCACACTCTTCCCCGCACAGTCCTCAGTGATCCTTGACCCTGCAGAGCAGCCACACCCGCCACAGGGTAGTTTGCAAACCTGCACCCGAGCCCTAAAGGCAGCAGCAGCTCCTCCCAGTCACTGTGACTACCCTAAACCAGTCCTGCGCATTTCCTAGCAACCTCTGGAGTTGGCTGTGGCGGTGAGGAGGGTAGGGATTATGGGAATGACGATGCAACGGACGTGGGGATGGTGCAGATGTAATGGTGCTATGGTGCTGTGGTAGTAATAACGGGGATGTGATGACAGTGGTGATGGTCATGGTCATGGTGATGGTAGTGCTGGTGGGGTGGGGTGACGGGGAAAATGGCAGCGGCCATGATGTGGTCACGATCATGTCGCGGTGGTGGTGATGGTCGCAGTCACACGCTGATGGTGGTGATGGTGGTGCTCATGGTCATGATGGTGGTGATGGTGGTGCTCGTGTTCACGATGGTGGTGATGGTGGTGCTCATGGTCACGATGGTGGTGATGGTGGTGGCAGTGGTCCCAGTGGTGGTGGTGAGGATAATGGTGGTGATAGTGGCAATGGTTGTGATGGTGGTGGTCACCATGATGATGCTCATGTCATGACGATGGCAGTGGTGATGATGACTGACATGGTAATAGTAGACAGGGTGATTTTAATGATTTATTCAAGAGAATATTTAAAATGTTGTATAATTTCTGGCATAAAGAAGCCCTCAGTGAATACCAGCTATGACGGCTGCTGTGGTTATTATGATAAGACCTTGGGCTGAAATCTGACTCCCTACACAATTTTCAGTAGGTTTGTAAACATCTTCCATCTCTGTGTGGCTCAAGGCCCTTCAAGGTTGCAGATAACTGATGGCCACTTCAGGGTGCCTCGTGCCAGTTGGGGGAGGGTCGTGCTTCTCTTAACTAGAGAGCTGCACTGTGGTGAACACGCGCCAGAGGCTCACACAGCATCCCCAGCCCTTGCTCTCGCCACTCCTCTGCCCCTGCTGCATTCCAATCACGGTATGGCAAGGGGCGTCCCAGATCTTCACACCCAAATCCTCACATCTTAGAAACCCTAGGAGAAGCCTTCCAGCAGAACCTCCTCATGGAGGGCCAGAGAGGGTAAAGGATTCACCATGAAACCCTGAGCCGGGCAGGGACAGAAGGGAACACCAGTCCCTGCAGTGGACTCTGAGTGTCCCCAGAAGGGAGTTAGACGCAGGGTGCACAAATCAACAGGTAACCCTGCATGCCCACAGCACAGAGCAGGGCAGGCCTGGCCACGCCTGCCACTCAGGGAGACACTGGTTCGGCTTGTGTGTAGGGAGTCTTGCAGTATGCCAAGCCTGGCTCTGTGCTCACAAGCCAGCTTCCACAACTGACCTAGGGCAGAGGAAAAGAAAGTGGGCCCTTATCCAGCCCCATGGCTGTGGATGGTAAAGACATCACAGTCCTATTACAGGAAAGGGTTAAGGCCGAGGGGAAGAATCACTGGCTCTGGCTGCCCGGAGTGGGGGAGCCCACCCACGACTGTGGCTTCCTGCCGGGGGGGCAGGAGACACTGGGTGGCCAGCAAGGTATGCTGGGCGGGCCTGGTTACTCAAGGAGGCCTGAGCCAGCGGGCCGCTGGGGTCACAGTGTGTCCTCCGGGGAGCCGTGGGTTAGTTCATTCTTCCCAGCTGATATCATGCAGCAGTTTCCTTCTGGAGGAGGAAGGAAACAATTTACCCCAGGAATGCCCGACCCAGAGGTCAGTTCTGGGACCAGGCAGGTCACAGGAGCCACAGGCCTGAAAGGGGGTTGGGCACGTGTATGTTCAGGAAGAGATTCAAGATGCGCTTGCCTGACACCAGCCTTTGGGGCTTCTAGAGGAGCCACAGGGCAGGGAAATACGGGGCATGTGGTTCCGGCTCCACGCATGCCCCAGTGGAGACAAAAATGGCAATCCTGAGGGATATGAGCTCTGAATCAGACCTGTGTGTGTCATCTCACTGAGCTCCAGCTGGTCCCAAGTCCGATTTCATCTCCATCCTAAGCGGTGCTGCTTAAATGACTGCAGGAGTTTGCAGCTGAGATGTCCTTTCTACCCTCAGTAACACAGGCTTGGGGCTGGTGGCCACGGGTGCACTCCACGGACCTCCCGAAACCTGCATCTGGTACCTCAGCTCTCTGAGTGGAGCTGGGATCGGATGGTAAGGAAGAGAGAGAGAGTGGGAGGGGCGGGAGGGGGGAGACAAGGATGGAGGTGAGGAGGTGGGAGAAGGGGAGGAGGCCAGCACCCCCAGCCCTCCTCAGCCCCTGTGGAGCTCAGGCAGAGCTGCCCTCTCCTTTCTCATCTGAAAGGGCAAAATCTGAAAAGTCTGAGAGACAAGACAGGTCCGGGACACCAAGGCCACAGGACGGTGCCCAAGGCCCACAGCACCCTGTTCAGTGGCCAGTCCTCGTCCCTGTCCCAGTGTGCTGGCTCTTCACACCTATTCCCATCGCTCAGCAAAACCAAGTCGGACTGGAAGTGTGATCTCGGAAATAACCAGGCCCGCTTTGTTCCCAGGAGCACCTTCCTGCGGGCGGTGAGACGGAAGCCGGCCGTCGAGCAGGCTTGCTGTGACGGTCCAGCAGACCCTCTCCTCCCGCCCGGTCCAGCGGAAGAGGCCCTTCAGCTGGGGCTACCAGAGCTCTGGGTGAGGGAGCAACGTTCAGGTGTCCGTGGAGGCCCAATCCCTGCTCCAGAGGGGCCTGGCACAGCCACTGTGGGCCCCAAGCAGGACTGAGACAGGAGTGGCCTTGGACCCTGAGGACAGTGCAGGAAGGTGGCTGTGGCACCATGAGCAGGCAAGTGTCACCTGAGAGGTGAGATGTGTCCCTCAGGCCCTGAACTCTGCCACCTGATTTCCAGCCAAAGAAGCCACTGGAGGCTGTTCCAGGGACCCAGAGGCCTTGCGCCCTCCCTCGGCAGGCAGCAGCTGCAGAGCAGGGCCTTTTGGCTCATGGAAAACGGATGTGTTGAGGGCACACCCAGCACACACAGGCACCCGCATGTGCACATGCACGTCTGTTCCACCTGACCTCTCTGTTTTGGCCAGGCAGGGTGGGCAGAAAGGTGACATTCAAGACTACAGGGTAACAAACGTGCCCAAGGACGCAGCAAGTCAACCTCTGGGAACAGCAGCAGAGCCAGAGAGGCTGATTAGAACCATTTGTGTGGTCAGCAAGAGGGCGGCCACGCGAGCTGGGAAGGGGGACAATGTCTGCTCTGTTCTGCACGGAGCAGACGCCAGCCTTGCTTCTGATTTTACAGCTTTTTCTTGGCCTGTGCAGGTGAAGGAGGCCGATTAAAAACTAGCCACGCTGGATGGTGACCAGCCGCCCAGGACGCAGCACAGGACACGCTGGGCCAAGCTGCCATCCTCCAGCTCTGGCTCCCCCTGCACATGTGTGGGAGTGGTGTGCTGGGCCTGCAGGCCAGACACCATGCTCCGACTCCCCAGGCCTTGGGCCGGCTGGGACGCCACAAGCCAGGCCAAGGCCAAGAGCGGATCACAGCGACTCAGGCACCTTCCAGACCCTGGCAAACTAATAAAACCCCTCCGAGATGGATGGAAAGACCCTGATCCCTCCAAGCCCATGGTGCTGCCGCGGTGTCAAGGGCAGAACCGAGGAAGCGGGCATTGGGTTTCACGGGCAAGTTGCTGTGTGGTCCACTCTGAGCGCCAAGACTTTCCAACCATATATTCAGCAGCGGTTACTCAAGTCTGGGTAAGAAAACACTTACCCAATTTCCCAGCAGCCTGCAGAGCGAGGGGCCTGTAACAGACGCAGGCACCGAGCGCGGTTCCCGGCAGCACCCGTCTGCGGGGCGATGGGCAGCGGCCCCGCCTGGCCTCACGCCCTTTCACAGGAGATGGGTGAGCTCCCTGGTGCATTTCAGACAATTTCGCTCTGGTGGTTCCCTGCCAGAGGGGTCGAGGCTCCCGGGAGGAAGCTGGAATGCGGACTGGAAAATGAAAATACTCTGTTAACGAGGAGTCAGAGAAGACTGGAAATGCCAGAGCTGGAAGGGGTTTTGGAGAGGGGAGAGCTCAGGTCTTGAGGCCTCGGTGGCCTTGTCCATAAAATAAAGGGGCGGGGCAGCTGAGGCAAGCCTAGGCCACCCAAGGTGTTAGCAGCTCAGCTGGGCTCAGACCTCTGACCCCGTCTAGGGCGCTTCCCACAGGGCCAGTGCCCGTCTGTCCATCTGCCCAGAGCAAGCCCAGGAGGGCCGGAACAGAGGGAAGCAGCATCCCAGGATGCTGTCTGCTCCTCCACAAGAGGGCACAGCTGAGACCAGGGATGACCTCAACACCTCCTCACACAGCTGTCCAAGACGGGCAGAGCCCTAAGCGGTTCTAGTGAAGGCTCTGTCTCTGGGGAGGGAGGAAGGAAAGGAGGAGACAGATTCAAGCATGTGAGTGTGTGCAAGAGAATGAGCGTGTGTGTGTGTGTGTGTGTGTGTGTGTGTGTGTGTGTGTGTGACATTTACTGAGCCCCACCCTACCTCCGATTCACACACCAATGTGCTACCCTGTGCCAGGCACAAGGGATACACGGAGGACCCAGTGCTGACAGATGACTCAGACGCTGAACAAGTCCACCAGGCGGTGTGCTGAGCAAGATAATTCCCCACTGTCCACAGGGCAGTGTGCCCCCGAGGGCAGGGGCATGGTCTCAAAGCTTAGTGATAAGCAGGTGACTCATAGAAATCTGCAGGTTGTTTGGTGGTGGTTGTTGGTCAGCTGGTGGATGATTTGGTTGATGAATTATCAGTTGGCTGTTGTTGGTTGGGAGGGTTGTTCCCTGGTTGGTTGGTTGATTGGTTGGTTGACTACTTATTTTTTGGTTGTTATTGGTTGGCTGGATAGCTATTCATCAGTTGGTTGGTTGGTTGATTAATTAGCTGGATGAAAGCAAAAGTCAGATCTAACCCACCATGGAGCCCTGAAGAGAGCACAGACTTTGGAGCCTGAGAGCACAGAACCTGTCCCTATAAATGCCACTCCCACCCTCTGTGACCATGGGAAAATACCTTCACCTTGATCTCTCCAATGTATTAGTTTCTCATCTACAAAACAGGGTGCAGGCAACTAATTACAGCAGCACACATGAAGTGATGAGGGCTGCGAGAGCACCCAGCAAATGCAAACACTGCCATCATTTTTATTCAACATGACAGTGAAGGATTTGATTCTACAGGTGCAGGACAGCTTTCCCACAACTCCAACACAATGTCACCTCAGGGGTTTGCACATTGTCTCCACAGAAGCCTGGTGGTCCCCGTGAGAGAAAGACACAGGTCACCACACTTATCACATAGTAAGAGCCACCCTGTGACTTACAAAGTGCACAAATCCTTGAAAGAGCTTTAGGTCCATGAGTTAAGTGCCCCATCCCCACCCCCAGTCACGCAAGATGAGCAGCCAACCCCAAACACAGCATCTGCGGAGAGGAGGTTTCCAGACGGTATGGACACATCCTCAGCAGTGTTCAGAACACTGCGGAACCTGCAGGGCACACCACAGCCATCGTGTCATGTGGCCCCCAGGCCACTCTGGGAAGATAGAGCTCAGTCGCCTACCTCATTTACAGATGAGAAGACTGAGACCCAAGGGAGTGGAGTTACAGAACAAGCCATAGGGCATGAGAGTGCAGGTCTTACGCCTTCCAGTCCTGGGCACACGTGTGAAGTCTTGAAGCATAAACACATATTGAGCATGACTCTGGCTCCAAAACACCTCTCAGGCTGAAGTCCAGCAGTTTCATTTGAGGCCAATGCTTTTGTCAATGTGCTTTCCAGGAAAATCCTCAAACAGAAATGGACTAAACTATTATTTTTTTAAAATCTCCCATGAAAATTTCAAAGCGCTATAAATGAAAAATAAACTTTGGATGTTAAATCAAACATCATATAATTCTGAAAAATAGCATGGTAACCCAGATGCCAGCTTGGATATCAGGCACAGCTCCCAAACATGTGGCAGAGGAGCCAGGTTGGAGCTCATCTCTCCAGGACTCTAAGAGGTGGGCAGCCTGTTTCCTAGTCGCACCTGGCTCCAAGTTCTTTTCTGCTGCTCCATTAATGTGTCATATCACTGTTACCCACATGATCATTCCTGTTCTGTTGGCCTAGAAGATTAGACCCAGCAAAGGTGATAATTAGTGAATTACAAGATAGAGGCAATGGATCACATAGAATAAAACACAGAGACACAGGAGTGGAAAACATGAAGGACAGCTAAGAAACATGGAAGATAAAACAAGAAGCTGTAACAAAATTAATAAGATTCCTAAAGAATAAAATAGAGAATGAGAAAGAAGTACTTTTACATGAAATAAAGCCAAAAATGTTTCCAAAATAAAGCTAAGCACTGTTCAGACCAGATGGATGAATGGATGGATGGATGGAGGGATGGGTAGAGGGATGGAGGGAGGGAGGGAGGGATGGGTGGAGGGATGG
>PVLD010030539.1:0-16726 GCA_004027595.1 Dinomys branickii
GGGGGGGGGGGGGGGGGGGGGAGAGGGAGAGAGTGTGAAAGTGCACTTGCCTTCTGCTGTTGTTCCATGCACACCCCCAGTGGCTGGAGGGTGCCCACTCACAGTGAGGATGGGCCTCCCCAGTGCTGCTCACCACTCACGTGCCCATCTCCTCTGGAAACATCCTCAGAGAACAAATCAAATTTCCCCATCAGGTCAACATTGAATCTCACCATTGAATCTGATTCTGTTCTCATCCAATTTAATTTGCAACCAGAATCACAAAGAGAATGAAGTTCGTGAACCCAGGCCTCGCTGCACTTTGAAACAATTGGATTTAGGTGTTGCTTGGTGTGGTTTTCTTCCTGCTTCTTATATTTATGTTCTCTGAGCTTCTCAGATGTGTGAGTTTAGTCTTTATCAAATTGAAATGTTTCTCAGCTGTTATTTCTTCACATTTCTTCTTGGTGCCTCTCCTGGCTTCTCTCTGCCAGGGACCCCAGCAACACACATCCTGGGTTGCTAGAAGTTGTCTCGCAGCTGGCTAGTACTCTGCTTTATCTTACATTGTTTTCGTGGAAATGTCTTCACGTTTACTCCCCATTTCTTCTGTGTTTTCCGTTCCGATTTGTCCTCCATGGGATGTTTTCATGTCAGACATTGTGGCTTTTCGCTCCTGCACCTTGATACGGGACCCTTTTGTGTTTTGCTTGTCTCTGTTCAGTGGGCTCCATGCTCCCTCCAGCTCCTTAGGCCCAAGGACTGTGTAATTACTGCTGTCCCAGACTTATTCCCAGTGCTGCTGTCTCCGCATTCCGTGCCTGCCTGTATGGACGGCTACTCCTCTCAGTTCTATGTCAGGGTCCCTCTGCCTCTGCCGGAAGCTTCCCTCAGCCGGGGAGCTTTCTCCCCTCCGTGGGGGAGCAGGAGGTTCTCTGAGTCCTGGGGCCTTGGAGCTGTGCTCCTGCTCACCGCACCCCAGCCACGGGGAGGGTCCTCAGAAGATGGCTGTGCTGCCCCCACGAGACACCTTGCCCAGCACCCTCTCCGCGCACTGCGGCCTCCTGGGCTTTGGGGCAATCAGTACTATGTCCTCCCTCAGAGCTAACTGGAGACACCTCCCACGCTGCTGCCTGGGACCTCCAGCTGTCATCGTGTCACTGTGCTGTGTCCTGTCTTCCACGGACAGCTGGCTTGAAAAGTCTGACACTCGTCGTCTGAAAACCACTGTTGCATGTGCTTCATCTTGTCCTCCCTCCCCCCTTATCCATCCATCCATGTATTTATCCACCTATCTATCATCTATCTCGCTATAAAGTTTTGTCTTTTTAAATGGGAAGGTTTAGCTGCTTCTAGCACACACACCCCCATCCACAGCTAGAGACTACACATCACTGTGACATCCACATGGATGCTCTCAGCCATTTTCCAAGCACTACAAGCCCAAGCAGCCCAGGGGAGCAACCCTGAGTCCTTGACTCAAGCATTCTTTGCCCAGAAGCACAGAGAAATCCACCTTTGAGGCTGCAGGTTGGGTGGCGGCAGGGCCTCAGGGTCGGTCCTGAGTGTTAACTGGCCTGACCTACTTCTTTACGTGCTGCCTGATGACAGTGAAGAAAATGCATCTCAGGGTCACACAGGGAGCTTCAAAGAGTTCTGTCACCAGGAGGACCAAAGTGCTGGGTCCACACAAATGTCTGCTGATGGGAGCTGAGGCCCCTGCTGTTGTGTTGTGCTCTGTGCTTTGAGCCCTGAGCCCTCTTTAGTACTGTGTGAAGAACATCTTCCTGGTCACTGCTCAAAGGCTCTGAAAGCTCCCGTCATCCCAAAACACACATGAGGACACCACATCAGGGAGGGAGCTAGGAACATCTGGTCCTGGGGATGGATGGTCCACTGGGCCAAGCCACCGCGGGAGACAGGAAGTCCTTCTCCTGCCCGTCCCACTTCCTGCTGCCAATCCCACCACGCCTTACCCCTGCTCGCTGATGGCCAGCATTTATCCAGGTGAGGGACAGCTCTCCTGGGAGAAGAAATCTCAGGCCACAGGCAGGGGTCCTGGCCAAGCCTGGACCATTTCAGAGGAGGCCAGGGGATACACGAATGGGGGTAGGCATCCCCTGGGCAGCGGTGGCCGAATGAGCCCTGGGGACACCCAGGTAGAACATGCCTCCCTGGTTCTCCAGCCCCAGTGGCTAGCCAGTAAGAAAGCCCAGTCTGGCAGGAATCTGAGCAGAGGCTTTGGAGGCAAAGTCTGCAGGGTGTTGACCAGAGGCCAGTGTGGGCCTCACCCTGCCTGAGCTAAGCCTGTGATAATATCACAGCTCATGTGACAAGGACAGTGAATTCACCCTGCCACTTAGGGAGCACTTCTTAGACATCTTTTATTATATCTGGACCTCTAAGTTTTTCTCAACCCTTGTTGTCCTTTTATTTTAAATTTGACTTTTATGTACATCCTCTTACTCCTATGCATACTTCACAAAAGTGCATAAAAGCACGGCCTAGTTCTATTTCTAATTTCTGTTTCCATTTCCATTTCTATTTCTATTTCCATTTCTACTTCTATTCTATTTCTATTTCTGTTTCTATTTCTATGCTTCTGTTTGGCTGCCCTTCTTAACCTCTTTCCTTCATCCACAACTCCTCAGCTCCGGCAGGAAGAACCATGCTAACTCTTCTCCTTGATTCCTGTTTGTGCTCACAGGCCTGCATACTACTGCACACACAAGCACGCATGCCACTGGTCTGTGAATACCTCTACACCCAGGGCCATACTGCACATACATGTAAATACACACACACATGAAGAAACCCTCGCACAAACACAGTTTTACATTTTGCCATTGTTTTGGAATAGCAAACGCTGTTAAGCACACCTTTCTCTCTGAGCCCAGCGGCATCTCCCCAACCCCTCTAATTGCCTGGCCGAGCCAAGTTGCCTCTTCTAAGGAGCATGAAGTATATGGTGTGAACTTTCACTTACTCTGAAGCTGCATTTCAACCTTCCCACGGTTGTTCAAATTGAACTCTTTTCTCTTAAAAAGAAAAAGTTTTATTTACATTTTATTTTTTCCTTTTTAAAGCAAAGACTTCAAAGAGCCCAGATGCTATATATATATATATATATATATATATATATATAATATATGAAATTCATAAAATTCATGATGAGCTCTGGAATCAAGCAGAGTTTGCATAGGAGCAGCTCAGAGAGTTGGGAAGAATTTCTAAATCCCTTTGAGATGCAAGTGGTGGGGATTCAGACCAAAAGGTCTGGTAAAATCAGTGCTTCTAGGACTTCTGCCCTCCACCCCTATTTCTCTGAACTTCAAACTATTCTAAGAAGCTGTAAATTGCATTTCCCTTAATAATATCTCTTTAGCCCCTCCTCAGTCTATGACACTGCCATGGCTGGCATGTAGCAGGCACCGCATTTTAATCTGTGCCGCCTGCAAGCTGGGAAGGCCCCTGCTGAGACCAGGCACATCCCGTCACTGGGTGCTGAAGGTCTGTGGGGGAGTTGTGGCCCGGTAAGGTGGGTGCTGAGAATAGATGGCAGGCAGGGTGGTGAGGCCAGAGGGCTCTAAGTGCCCTCAGGGCTGCAGGTCCATGGCTCTGGGTTGCTGGAGAGAATGATCTGGAAGGACAGATGAAAAGATCTGCTCCAAGGTGCTGCTTTCCTGGGAAACAGGTGTCCTGTGAACAGTCCCAGTGCAGGAATCATCACCCAGGCTGGAGATGACGGCCACAGGCCTGGCTGGGAGCCCAAGGGGGTAAAAAGACAGAGAAGTGGGCGATGGCCACCTGGGTAGGGTGGAGGTCAGCCCTGCCTACAGCACAGAGCCCCGGGCAACCTTAGCCATAGCTCTGGACCCCCATTGTGCGTCCACCTTCCAGCCACCTGTCCTTGTTCCTGGGCTCCTTGCTGCAGGGCCTCACCAGCTCACTTTCTCCCCTTCCCACCCTCTGCTTTCCGCTTTTGGTGTTTTGTGTCTACACGGTAGGAGCATAGGGACTCGACCTCTCCAGCCCCGCACAATACCTTCAATGTCCACGCTGTGGTGTCTTCAAATGCGAGACGTGGAACTGACTATTTGACCTCAAACTCTGTGGTCAGCGACATCAAGAATGGACCTGTGGACACTGGTACCAGGGGGAGAAGAAGTGAGATGGATCCAAGAAGGGGAGGGAGGGAGAAGAGTCTGAGAACTCGAGTTACAGGGACCCAGGTTTGAGCAGGTGCTGTAGGGTGAAAGCGCCTTCCCAGAGCATGTGCTTGATCCACCATCCTCCAGCATCCTTGGACTTTGGGGTCAAGGTCAGCTCAAGAGAGCACCCCTGCCTCTCACCCACCTTGGTGCCCATGTGTGTCTTGGTGTGGAGACGTGGTGCTATGGGACAGGAATCCTTTGTGGAGATGAAGGACTGTGTCCTTGGCTCTCTGCCATTGCCAGGGTGACACTGGTGACATTGCCAGCAGTTGGGGTAGAAACTACCAGTTCCATAGGGTTTCACAGGACACACTTTCTGCCTGAAGGCTCCCTCAGTACTCTACTGCAAAGCTTCCTGGATCAGATCTGAGCCTCATGAGCATGGTGGGTCTGGGCAGGGGATGCAGAGGGGACATGAGACAGAGTCTCCCGCCCAGCCACCGTGCAGATACAGAGGCCCCTCACCCGGGGCTCCAGAATAGCATCATTCTGCTGATGGAAAAGGTCCCATGAATCAGGATGTGTGGGCACAATCAGCTGTAGAGGGATAGGTCAGCAGGAAGTGTGCCTCCTGTGGGTGCCCTGCTGCAGTCAGAGCCTGGATGTCACCAGTGCCCCTACTAGCACAACTGTGGCCTGTGAGTAGCCAGACTGTGGTGCAGCCTATGGCATGTGTCCAGGCTGCTCTTTAACAGCAAAGTCTGTGAGCAGATGGCAAGTCCATCCACATGCCCGTGACTCCTGCCGGTCCTAACCCTACCCCACACCCCTGCTCCCTCATCCTCCTATCTGGTCTCTAAGTGGACCAGACCAGGAGCTTTCCAAGTGTCACCCTGCTCTGAACCAGCCCTCCCTATCCCCTACAGGTGGTCCTGGCACACTGGCTGTAATGGTCGATCCATTGTGTCAACTTGAGAAGTTTAGAAGTTTAACTAAGTGACTCAGCGGGGACCAGGGTCCTCACTTTGTAACATCCTTTTCCTGTGTAAGAGAAGGGCAAAGAGATGGTATTAGTGCTATACCTGCCCCTGGGGGGCAGGATAGCTTACTTACAAATAAGGGAGGAAAAGAGGCTTGTTTCCCCCTTTTGTTCCTGTTGCTTTTGCTGTCATCTGACTCCTTGAACTGTTGCCCCTCTGCCCTGCCACCCTGCCTTGGTGCCAGTTGATTGCAGACTGAAACGTCCACAAACTGTAACCTAAATAAATCTTTCCTTCTTTAACTCTGAGTGTTGGGTATTTTGTCCCAGCAAAGAGAGAAAAGTAGCTAAGACACTGTCCCTGAGATGTATGCAAAGCCCTGGGCTCTCTATCTGTGTGCCTGGATTGTGCCTGGGCTCCTCCATCTCCAAGCTTAGGCATGATCCCAACCCTGTGTACCCAGCTTCCACTCACAAGGCAAAGTGATAATAGTGTGCACTCCTCAAGCTGCACTGGGGGTCACACTGATTATACATGTCAAGTGTGAGCAGGGCAAGACCTAGTTCCCACCAGCCTTAGTAGCTATTCCTGACTTCAGGTGCCATGCAGCCTCAGGGCTCCCTGGATGGAAAGCTCCCACCGAGCCTGCACAGTCCACCTGGCATTCACTGCTCCAGCCACATGCAGCCGCCTGTTCTTCCCAGAAGCATGAGTCTCAGCCCTGTTCCGGATGGGAGGCTGACCTCATGTGTGATCTCATCTCCACCACCCCAGCTAGTGTTGACCTCAGATGCCCATTGGTGTGGGCACAGGGAGGGGCTGGCACCAGGGGAGTGATGCCCACTTGGTTTGCAGGAAACAGGAAGCAGAGGGGACATGGGACACAGTGAGGTGGTGGGGACCATCACACAGGCATAGGAAGAGCAAGGAGTTATGAGTAAAGAAGACACATTGCACCCAGCAGGACCAGTAGAGATCACCAGAAGGGGTGACCCTGCTATGCCTGGGGAGAGTGTGAAGTCTCCTGGGTCACAGGGCATGGAGTATCTGTGTGCAATCCAGGCAGAAATGGTCAGGCATCTTGGAAAGGCCACCAAGCAGCCACCCATGAGGCATGACATTCCCTCCACACAGGTGTGGCCCCTGAGGACCAGAGGCTGCACCCCATTTGCCAGGGCTCATGATGGCTCCTGTGGTGGATTTGGCAACCTGAACACACTTGGCCCTTAGTTTTTGAGTTTGTTTCCAGGAGCTTAAAGTTGAGACATTCATTGGTCTTACTAAGATATTAGTTACCCATTGAGTTTCTACAGCATACCCAAAATAAGTGCATGTGCATGTGTTCCTTGAATTCCACACTGCAGGCTCCGGGCACAGCTCTGACATGGCCCTGACAGTGCCCTCTTCCCACAACTTGGGCCCTGTGAGCCAACACTGATACAGACACTACAGAGACAAGACAGTAAAGGCATTAAGAGGCCACTCAGCAGAAGTGGTGCAAAGCAGGGCTTGATTTTCCTGGCTGATCCTCCTGCTTGCTGGGAGCCTCCTTAGGAAGAAGCACATGGGAAAACCTGGAGGGAGAGGCTGCCCCAGAGTTTTGGGGAATGAGACCCCAGCCCTGTGGCCTGAGCTGGGTCCTCCCACGACTGCTGAGCCACTTTGATGCAAAGCTGATGCCCCACCATTGAGCCTCCTCCAGATTCCTGAACCAGCAGTGGTGAGATGGTCAGCATTAGCTTTGCAGCCAGTATGTGTTGGGGTAATTGTCTAGGCAGCAACAATTACTCCACAGCCCTGCTGAGGATAGGATATTGAGAACTCATCCAGCATCTGTGGAGAGTCCCAGTACCTGCAGTCTAATGGGCCGGATGTTGCCCTGAGTGGGGTGTAGCCAGGGGAGCAGAGTCACTTTATCCTTTGGCAGGGGCTGTCCTGACCTCTGCTGTAGGATCACCTCGCAAAGATGCAGATGGGACACCATAGGCTTAGCACCTATTCCGAGACCCTGAGTGCTAGGTGCGTGACATTAGCAGGGCAGCTTGAGGCTGTGGCAGGAGACAAGTGGAACTAAGGAACTCACACTGGGCAACAGGGCAGCAAAGGGACCCAGGACCCCGGGGACAGGATGAGTTCCCAAAGGGCTCTTCCTTCAGCCACTTTCAGCAGCTTCTCTGCAGTGCCCAGGTTCCAGGCACAGATGGGCTGGGAGTCAGACTTTGCACCCTACTATGCCTGTGTCCTGTGAGAGCACACAGCTGACCAAAGGGTGCACAGCGGTGTAACCACATTTTCTCTTTTTTCCCTTCCTTTTAAAAGCATGAGTTCTAAGATGCCTTTGTGCCCTAGAAATGGAACAGACAAGAATAACAAACAGGGCAGAGAAGACGGCACAGAAAATGAGTTGTGGGATTTAGGTGCCAACTGGCAGTGCCCTTCCCAGCATAGCTGCTGTGCTGCGACTCCAAGCCCAGCAGAGCAGGCACTCCAGGGTGCGCAAGATGGGAGACAGTGTCCCCAGGAAGTCACCGCTCAGTCACTCCAGTGTCACCCCACCTGCTTCCATTTGACCTCCTCTCCCCTTACATGCTCTTTGCTGCAGGAGACCAAGAGCCCCTCAGGGTGGCCAGGCAGCCATCAGGGTGCTCCTGGACGTGGCTGTATGCTGGCAGGGCTGGACCCACCGGTCAGTACTGGATGTTCTGAGACAGCCAGGTGAGCATCATTGTTAGCTCAGCAGCTGAGTCTGTCCCAAGGCTGTGCTGGGAGCGGGGCTGAGCCACCGTGGATGGGGGGACAGTTCTCCACATCCACTGGGAGCCTTTGTTTCTCAGAGAAGTCATTTGGTGACACATGATTCATGAGCCTGATGCTTACTGAGCCCTCAGTCCAGGGCTTCCAGTCCTGCTGGGGAGAGCAGGGCCTGGGTGAGGAGCCCAAGGTCCCAGCTGCAGCCTCTCTCAGCTCTGCACTTGCTTGCTGTATGGATGTCTATGGTTCAGTGACCTTCCCTGAGGGGCAGCTGTGTCACTTGATGGTCACTACCTTGCTCTCTGAACCTCTCAGGGTCACATGACAAATCCACAAGTTGAAGCCATAAAGGTGAAGACTTGGCAAAGTGCCTGCCCTTGTCCACAATAGGTTAAATGCCAGGACCCCCATACGGGGCACCAGGTGCCCCATGCCAGTCTTCAGGATGCCTTAGGGGATCTCCCTGTTCCATAGACCAGCAATACTGAGCTTGTCCCCACCCAAGTAGGTTCTGATTTTCTCCTGGCCTGTGACTGCCTCTACTGTGGTAGGAAGAGCGCCAAGAGGTCCAGGGCCTCACATCTAGTTCCTGGGACATTCCTCATCCACAGGTGCTACTGGTGGTGACTGCACTACACCATGTGAGGCTAAATCCACATAAGGCCATCTGCAGAAAGCTCACACAGCCACAGGTGATGTCCTAGCCTGAGTTCATGCTTCTGGACCTCACCGTGTGCCTGGAGGCACAATCCTTTCTAATGATGGGCACCATCTGTCTCCGCCACTTCCTCTTCTCCGAAGGGAAATGCTTTGGTTTAGCCAGAAGATTTGAATTCAGGTGGACATGTGCACAGCCACACAATGTGTCACTCGGTGATGACGTGGTAAGAATAATGCCAGTGTAGCAATCAACATGGTAAGGTGCTATTTCATAGATGATTGAACTGGAGCACCTGTGGATTAGGGAATCAGACTCCTGCTCTATCCAACCTGCAAACTCACACCTTCACCACTGTGCTAACCCACGCCAGTGACATGAGTGATGAGAGAGGGGTTCCTATAGCCAGGACAGTGGTACAGGTAAAGAACAGAGAGGAACTGCACCTTCCAGGCTGGGTCAGTGAAAAGAAGAAAGGTGAGGACTGGATTCAAAGTCCCTGAAGACTCTCTGGCTATGTAGAGCAGGGCTCCAATCACGCAGGGTGGTGGACACAGGCATGAGGCCCTGAAAGTGCATGTCCAGGTTCCTGTTATCAGTGCCAGGCTGCTTTGCAGCAATGCTTGCTCAGTATTCTTCAGAAAGGCATATCCACTGATCCCTCTATGTGCTGTGAAATGCTGGGCAAGGTAGGGATGGCTTGGCCAGGCTCCTGGTCCCCACCCTGGGCACTGGGAGAGCTTCACAAAAAAGGGTTCAGAGAGAAGCTGCTGCCCACCTCCACCCAGACCCTGCTCTGTCAGGTCCTTGTGGTCCCCTGGTACACAGCTCAAGTCCTCCCACAGGAAGTCTCACCTGTGGGAGCAGCAGGCAGCCCCTGTGTGGCTGCCAGGAGCCTAATCTAGAATTACCAGGTGGTGGAGGCCCAGACGACTTTGTACTGGGGTGCTCAAGCAGAAATCTGGCTCAGCCCACTGTGATCCTATTAGGGCACAGAGAAGTTAATGAATAGTGTGTTCTTTCTCTCTCCTTGTCTGCCTTCGCATGTTGTGTTTATCTACTTACGTATGGAAATCCAGGCCTTCTTAGCAGGCAGAGCAGAGAAACAGCTTCTTGTCTCGCTGGGAAACTGTGCACAAATCATTCTGTTCAGGCGCAGCATCCTGTGGGCTGCTCTAGTCTAAATAAGATGTCCTTAACCCTTCCTTCACCTGGCCCTGCAGTTAAGAGCTGGATTTGGAGACAAAGCAATCATCCCAGAACAAAGACAAGCCCTGCAGAATTCTGCTGCCAACTACAAGAGGCTGGGGAGGAAGTTCAGCTGCAGAGCTGGGCTTCAGGAGAAAGAACTCAGCAAGGGCATCCAAGGTCATGGAGCTCTTGACCCAGATGTCCCATTTGTGCTTCAGGGTGTTGTGCTGGCTCCTCCTGCCCTGATTATCATGGGTGACTTGGTCCTGTGGCCTGCTCTGTGGGACTCAGGCTCAGTCAGTCAGAGAGAGGGGCTGAGGGTGTCAGTCACTGCCATCTGTCAGGCAGCTCTGTCTGGCAGGCGCTGTGGGTATGAGTTGAGCTGGAGGGGAATACAGTCCGCATAATCTGGGACAACTGTCAGACCAAGGGACTGCCCATGATGGACGAGGGCAGCAGTCGTGAGTATGTGAGTGTGCTTTGTGGACTAGCCACTGCACTCAGTGCTGACCAGGGCTCTCTAATGCTATGAACAAGGCCTCCAACCTCAGGGGTCAGCCCAGCCCCTCTGTGTGCACAGGCTCCAGGATCTAGATGTTCAGGACGGGTTTGCTGGCAGTTCTTGCCCATGTCTCTTCCATGACCACAGTTAGACGTTGGCCAGCTGCAATTCTCCACCCTTGACTGGATGTCTGTATGTCTGTAGCTGGCCATGTTAGAGCCTTTGTGGTGGCTGTTAGCCAGGGCTTTGCTTCCCCTCCCTGTGGGCTGTCTGGGGGCTTTGCAGCATACTGGCTCCCTTCCCACTCCACTAGCAGCCCAAGAGATCCTCAAAGAAGCTGAAGTGACTTCCCAACCTGGCCATGTTCTTGGTTCTGTGAGTCATGCTGCCCTGGGAAAACAAGGCATAGGAAGTGGATTCTGGAAGGCCAGATAGCTGGGTCACCTTCAGAGCTGACTCTCTGTCCCCTGGCTGGCAATGCTCAGCCTCCCTCCCATGGGCACCCAGGATATATTCTGCCACTTTGTCACCTCCTCTCCCTGACAGTCCTTCCAAGATTTTTCCTGCACCCTCTTATACCCAAAGCAACTGTCACCCTTTCAGGTTGAAGTTCAGTGGAGCCCCACTTCTGGTACAAAATCCATCACCACAGATTAGTGACTTGAAATAATATTTATTTTTCTCACTGACCCAGAATCTGGGCAGAGCTAAGAAGGCAGATACAACTAAGCTGCTAATTTCCTCTCAATCCTATGAACAGTCATATTCTGAAGATTCCATCCAGCTGGAGCACAGCAGGACACTGAGGCCCAGAGATCCACCTGCCCACATCCCTTGCTCCTCTACATCGGCTTCTTAGGGACATGAGATGACATCAGTGCTGCACACACGGTGACCAGCTCATCACCAACTCCCAAGGCCCCCTGTCCTGGAGCACAGAAGAGGCTCTGAGCCCTTTGCCTGCCTTCTCTCTACCCACCCCCCAGAGCTCTAGCATGTAGTGCTCTCTTCTGGGTCAGTCTGTACAGCTCACCCTCGCTCCATTCAGGTCTCAGCTCACAGGTGTCTTCAGCCACAGCTGTGCTTCCTGTCCTCAACTTTTGTGTTCAGTGCCAGCTTCGAGACTTTGTCCCATGCTACTCCTTATACAACAATGCCTATTTCTCACAGAACATGGGTTGCAGAGGACATGCCATCTTCTTTTCTGTTGTGTCCCCTGTCGCAATGGCAATGCCTGGCAGGCCAGGATACTTAGGCAGTAGGAGGATGGGGAGATGGAGGTAAGGTTTGTGCAGCTTAGTGAGCTACCCTTGGTTAGAGACCCTCACACTGTGAATCCTACTCAAGGGTCGGCCAGGTGGCCACAGCACCCTCTGTCTGGACCCCTGACCTGATCTGTGCTATGCTCACTCTGCAGAACCATGCCATTGAGTTACATGGTTAAATCCACCCAGAGGCCTCACTCTGACATGAACATGTCTGAGGACCACCTCAGCTTGCCCCCACTTCCCAGATGACCCCTGGGTGCATGTGAGTGACCTTGTACCACGTTCTATTGCTTTCCAGACCAGCTGACCATGCCCTTCTGAGGCTGCCCTTGGGTCTGTCCTCCAGTGTGGCCCTCACAGGAGCCTACCCTGCTCTTCTGACCATAGAGGTATTGGGGTCACAGGGCTCAGCAGAGAACCTCCCTCATGGAAACTCCTACTCCTTGTGTCTGCAACTGAACAGGGACAGAGCCCCAGGGCATAGGAAAGCCTGGAGATCTAAGCTCTGGTACCTCTCCTTGTTCACTGTGAGTGAGGCCTCTCAGCTGGGGAAGGCGAGTCAGACAAGGGGACTGAGGAACCTGGGAAAGTTTGTATCAGCTGCTGTGGTCCAGCACCTACAGCATCTTAATCACGGGCTGCAGAGCCAGATCTCCATGTGCAAAGCTGTATTCAGTCTCCTACATGTGTCTGCAGCCTCAGGGCCCAGAGCATCAGCTTCCCAAGCTGGAAGTCAGGGGTGATGGCCTCAGCTGGTGTTGCTAAGGATGAGGCATGGCTGGCCAGGTGGCTGGGGCAGGCCAGTCACATACACCTGCTCCGTGCACAGGCACCAGTGGCACTAGACATCGGGCCATGAAATGTTAGCTGGAGACAAAGTCCCCATGGGCCTGGCACCTGTGCACCTAGCCCACATCCTCGGGGGAGAGTGGAAGCCTCCCAGGTGACTTGATGGCTTGCACTGTGGGTGCAGGCATGCACCCCATGCCTCTCTGCCTGGCCCTCCGTGCCCAAGGAAGTGCATCCTGAGCCAGGGCTCTGTTCCACCACTGGCCCCTGAGAGGAGCCTTCTCCACCCGCCGCTCTCCCAGGCCGGGTGAGGCTCCTCACTCTCAGGGACCACAGAGCTCTGCACTTTCGTCTCCACCTCTCCTTCTCATAAAAATACAGGTAGAAACTGCCCAGCAGACAGAAACAACACAAAGAAAATAAGGCCAGTGGTGTGTGCTGGGAAGCAAATGAAACCAGGATGACGGATTACAGTGAGACAGGTCAGGGGGCTGCCGTGGCTAGGTGACACGTCACCGGGACACGAAAGAAGGAAAGGCTGTGTGGACATCAGGAGGGTGAGGACCTGCAGCACAGGGACCAAGGCGGAGACCCCGGGGCAGGAGGAAGGGCGGGGAAGGGTGTCTGTCATGGCATGGGCTGAGAAGACACAGAAAAGGATTTAAGGTTACCCAACACTCAGCCAAAACCAGAACATCACACACGCTGGTGGGGACCCTGTGTACTATTCCTGCTCTTCTACCACATCCCCTTTGGAAGTGTCTTCTGAATCTGCAGCTCACTTGACACCATGCCCTTTGTCACAGCTTTATCATGCCTGTGTCCCTTCCTGGACAGAATATTTGATTTCTCTATTTATAAAGCTATCTACCTGAAATTAAAATCTATGAATCTTCCTGTAGCAGGCTTATTTCCCCAGCATTACCATCCTGAGAATTATTTGTGTTGCCGCACAAAACCCTAGTTCATTTGTCTCTTCCATGTAGCTTTTTATTATAAGAATATACTACAATTTGTTTATCCATTTTCTTCCTGATGGATTTCTGCTGTTTCTGATGTTTTCTTATGTCAAACTAATTTGAACTGTGACAGCTGATCCTGTATAGGTTCTTTATCACTTCTTTAAAGGCTAGTTGTATAACTCTGGGGGAAATTGCTGGGTTTTGAACATACACATGTTGTGGTTCTCTGGCTCCTACCCCGGGTGTACAGACTCCCACTCTTGCTGGATGCGTGATTCCCTGCTCCCCAGCTCTCTGCCTCTCCTAGTTTCCACACTTCCCCTTACACAGGCTGCATTTCTGGGTCCCCCGTTTTCTCTGTGTGTTGATAGCTGTGCGGCGATCCCACCTGGTCATACTTATGTTCACAGAAAACCATTAGATCTGGTACAGAAAGCTTCTCGGTTACCCTATATCCTTTGTGACTCCACACGAAGGTAAAATTAACATGATGTGTTCTGTGCAGGCTCCTGCACTGACCTTGGCCAGACTTCCTTTAACTGTGGGCTGAGCTAAGTCTGGAAAAGATGCAGACGTACAACAGCAAGCTCTTGTACCAATGCACACACACATCACACCACTTATTTAGCTCTTTCTAAATGTCCAAGATTGATACATTGTCCCAACAGCCCTGTAATTCTTCCTCTAGATTTATTCCTAGGTATCCTGTAGCTTTTGTTGTTTCTGAAATTGACATTTTTGGTTGCTATTGTTTTCTACAGAAAAACCCAGTTGGTTTTTTTATCACTGCACCTATCCGTTACCATTCCTCACTATTTCAATCATTTATCTGTAGATTCCTTTGGGTATCTTGCTAACTCCTGACCCTCATTTACTCCTGTGAATCCCGAGAGTGCTGCCCCACCCTTTCTTAACTCTTGTACCATTTGTTTTCTTTCTCTTTCAATCTCTTTCTCTGCCCTCTCTTCTTTAACTGGAAGCTGGGACCCAGCAGATATCTGGTGTTTTCCCTCTGAGCCCTTCTGTCCCTTCCTGGAAATTCCCACTGGTGTGGCTGTGGCCTGCCCTGGCTCTGTACCCTGGAAGCCAGACCTCTGTTTCTGGTTTAGTGGCCTCCAGAAGTTGCATCCTGCTGAAATGCAGAGCTCACAGGGGTCCCCCCAATTCTTCCTCTGCTCTCACCAGTTGTACTCCTTTATGACTCTTCCTCAGGGGTCTTAAAACAGTTGTTTTGCAATTGCTTCCCATTTTCTTGGTTTGGAGGGCTGGAGTGTCAAGCCTTGCAGCGGTCACTGCTTCGGAGGGGACAAGGAAAGGAGCTGGGCTGCATCTGCTCAGCCACCCTGTCGCTGTGGTTGGGTTGGAGTCCACCACGCTGCTGTTTGGTTTGTGGTTCTCTGGCTTCTTTATTCCTGCTTTCCTCTTGGTGTTTAAGGTGGTTTTCAGGGCCATCTTCCCCCTTGTACTGGTTTTCAGCTGGGTGTCTCTGTTTTCAGTAATTCTCCAGGGATCGCAGCAAGCATGCCTGGCTCATTGGGCGCTACCTGGAGTGAACGCTTAAACTCTCACCACAATGGAGGAACCTCCTGGGGTGCAGTTCTGTTTGTTCCCTCCTGTTCGCTGTGCTTCATTTTCATGTGTGTTATGAATCCCACCAGACCTTTCTCCTATTACTTTTGCTTCAATCAATTGTCTTTTAAATCTTTGAGACAAGAGAATAAGGCACAGGTTCTTTCCAATGTGCCCCTGGATTTGTCATTTCTGACCTTCATCATGCCTCCTTGTTGATCTAAATGTCTTTCTGGTAGAAATTTTCCTCCAGCTTTGTATTTCTTTTGTACTTCTTACCATATACATAGATTATAACTTCTCTCTGTTTGCATTTACCCAATTTTTCAAAGCTTTACTACTTACAATTTTAACTTGTATCATAAACGTGTGTATTGGTGGGGCACAGAGGTTATGATTCACAAGTACAATGTGCAGTAATTAAATCCAGCCAATGAACATGTTTGTCAACTCCAATACTTACCTTTTCTTGTGATAAGAACAACCAAAACTGACCCTGTCATGGACACTGAAACCTGCTGGTTACACTGCCCCCAACTGTACTCACACAAACACTTCAGAGAGGACAGGGCCCCAGGCTGACAGTATCTTGACTGATCTCGGCTCTGGGAGGAGGTGATCATGTCAGTCCCCCCATCTCAGTGCTCTTAATGAGAAAGTGGCGGTGATCTTCAGGGTGGCGTGATTTGGGGGATGTGGGGCCTTCCACCTACACTGCCCACTGTTCTGCCTTTCTCTTCTCTTAGGCCTGCAGCAACTTGACTCGGAGGATGCAGTGAGTGTGGTGCGTGCCGTGTGGACACAGATTCTGGGATCGGTGGACTGGTTGCCCTTCATCAAATGGAGAAGGAGCCCGGTAAGCATCCCCTCTCACCTCCACCTGCCCTCTCTCCTCTCCTCACTCCCCTGTTCCAGGCCTGCTTGGCCCATTTCTCCAAACCACACATCACTGTGCCTTTGGTCCACCTTGTCCTCTGTATGTTCCTCTCTCTGCTTCTTTTTGGAAAATGTGCTCTGATGCTGATCTGTCCTCAACATCACTGACACTTGGCTTTCTCGTCTCTCATTTGCGTGAACTCCACTTAATTTTCTGTTTTAATTTCAGACACTGTGCTTTTTGTGCTAGAATTCCGCTTGGTCCTTTCTCTACTGTTGTCGTTTGTGCTCTGAAATGATTATTTCCTCTCCTTATTCTTTGGGCACACACTTCACCCTATATGAGTAAGTGTTCCTAAAACGTGTTTTACAGCCCTTGCCTGTTAATTGTGATGAATCAGATGTCTTTTCTCTTGCTTCTATGTATTGATTTCTCACGGCTGTGTGTTTCAAACCTTGTGTCTTGAAGCACACTGGAGTCCAGAGGACTTCGCTTTCCTTGAACCGTTGCTTAAAATTGCCCGTTTTCTTTTGTTTTTCTTTTTTTTTTTTTTTTTGCTTTTTGAGACAGGTTCTTGCTATGTAGTTCAGGTTGGTCTTGAGCTCACTTTGTAGTCCATGCTGGCCTCAAACTCTCAGCATTCCTCTTGCCTCAGCCTCCTGAGTGCTGGAATTACAAGGTGTGTGCCACCACACCCAGCTGCTTCTTTTTTAAAATAGAAACTCCAGGCTTAAGTTCCCTTCTGAGCACTGCTTTAGCTGTGTTCCACAAAATTTGATGTATTATATTTTGATAGCCAAAATATGTCTGAAGTTCTATTTTTTTTTTATTTTAGAAACATAAAAGTACAAAGACATATTGACAGACACCCATTATCATAGAAAATAGTACAATCACAACTAATCTATAGACAAGGTGATATGGTCTCAACAGTAGTTGTTGCTTTATCCATTGATATCTTCGAATTGTAGATGTATGGACCCATATACAGACATGCAAATTTAGTCAGACAGTTGATCCTCTCAACAACAGAAGAAAAAAGAAAA
>PVLD010030540.1:0-16725 GCA_004027595.1 Dinomys branickii
TTAGCATTTGTAAATTTGAACAAGGCAAGTTAAGCAATCTCTGGAGACTATTTGTTCCTTTTGAAAATAGACAAAGGCCTCTTCCTGTTTTGCACTTAGCAAGTGAACTAATAGAGCATGAGACCATGGGGAGAGGGAGCCTGCTCTCTCTCTATAACTCTAGTCTGCCAGAGTTATTTAACCCTTTAGTCAGCTCATCATTCTTCTTACTTTATAAGCACAACCAGGGGGCCTTCTGCCTATATCACAATTATTGATTTCAGTTTTATTAATTCTCTGTTGTATTTTTCTCATGAACTGTTTTGCTAAAATCCTGTTTCTTTAAACCTCTGTATTTAAGTTAAAGTTCATTATTTCAAAATTGTCACCTAAGTATTTCAACATTCTGTTTGTTACTTAAGAAGGAATTTTGCTTCAAAACCACATGGGTGACCTGAATGAGTTTCAGTTCTGGAGTGCAAGCCTGGGATGCTGAAGCCCTGGGTTTCTATCCACTACTTGGCCCTGAAACATGAAAGCAAATGGAATTTATAGATATATTCACTCGCTCCACTTCTGATGTTTCTGTATTACAATTGAGTCAATATTTATACTTAGTAAGTGGAGGAAGTTTGCATATGTTGTAGCAAATTTTTGGCAAATTAGTCTATCTGGAAACATTTATTGTTTTTTTGAATGGTCTGAATATATCTACCACCCTGTGCATAAATATTGTTCACTGACTGAAAGTGAACCGTCTATACTTTGCATTTCTGATGTTAGTTAAAATTTGGAGCTATGATAATCTATGTATATATTACCGATTTACCTACTTTTGCTTCTATCCCAGTGAAGGTGTACTATTTACAACTTGAATTTTGGGGATTATTTCACATCTGTTTGTGATTTTATGCTCATTGCCTAGCAATACAAAGACCTCCTAAATTGTTTACTTTGTTTGCTTGGGGGTTTTTTCATACTGGTAATCGAACTCAGGACCTTGTGCTTGCCAAGCAAGGCGCTGTGCCTCTGAGCTATATTCCCAGCCCAAATGGTTAACTTTGAACATGAAATTGTGATCCCTTTGATTCGTGTTCCCAGTGGTCTGTGTTGCATGTGTGTATGTGTGTGACCCCAGCCATTGTTGCATTCATTATTATTTAGTTTATTTAGTATTTGTTTTCAGGTTTTTGAGACAAGGTCATAGTGTGCAGTTCAGACTGGCCTGTAGCCAGTCCACTATAGAACTGAGGCAGTTCCTCTGCCTCAAGCCCTGAGTGCCGAGATTTTAGGCATGTGACACCACATACAGCATTTCAGGCTTTTTTGTTTAGTTTAGTTTCTTTGAGACAGGGTCTTGCTATATAGTCCAGGCTGCCCCTGAACTCACTACATAGCCCAGGCTGGCCTCAAACTTGTGGCAATCCTCCTGCCTCAGCCTCCCAGTGCTGCGATTATAGGTGTGTGCAACCACATTTAGCTCAGTTTTTAACAACCATGAAATAAGATGTCTGGAGTGAAAACCATTCTTATAAATATAAACCAGTGTAGACCGGTACCTTTTTGAATGAACTTAATTGGCAGAAGATGGATGCGTTTATGTTTGTGTGGTGAAGATGGTCATGGTCAAGTTTTTGACCTGACGTGGAGTTTGCAAGTGGAAGCAAAACCTTGTTGAACACTTCTGCATGCAAACCAAATTGTTTACAAGCAGAAGCATTTGTCAAGCAAAAAAACTGTATTTTTTGATAAGCAATTGAGATAAATACTATCAATACAAATGTTTTCTGTAACAACCCAGTTGAGATGTTTCCTACAACGTGCACACAGTGAGAAGCTTGATCATTTCAAGCCTGACTGTAATTGCACCAAATGCATCACTTTCCCATAGTCAGTGCTTAAAAAAAAAAAAAAAGAAGAAAAGAAAAGCAAAAAACCCCGAAATTTTTTCAGTAATTTCAGGTGTGTGTTTATCAAGTTCTGCTATGTCGATGTCTCCTGGACTTGTTCTGGGTGGGGTGGAGTTCTGAGATTGCATTTTTGTCCTTCACCTTCTCATGTTTGATGCCGGAGGCAGAACGCTCAGTCACCCTCTTCACTGGCAATTCAACAAAGGTTGCTACTGCCCCTAGTTTTCCTGGTGGTCAGGCCTCCCCCTTAGTGTCTGCTGAGATGCTTTGCTTAGTCTGGGGTCTTCTGGTCGATGGTGCCTACTTCCCCCAGGTCTCAGCTGCAAACTGTGATATCAGTTGATGGCAGACCGTCTGATCCAGCAACCTGAGTAACTAAATTTTGGCTTAAGGCCTTAAAATGTTGAGCTAATTTTACTCTACTAGCATAGCGAATACTGAGACAATAATTATGAAATAGTTGAGGAAAGAGAGTGTGGCACAAAACATTGTTCATTAACTTACAATTTGAAGAACCAATTACTGGCCTTTTAGGCTCACGTGCTTGTTTTTCACCTTCTTATCATTGAATAAATCCAAGGAGTCTATGTATTTCATTAAGAATGAAAAAGGATTTGCTCAAAACTAGCTGTGAAGAGGTGGAGTAGCCTCTTTTGCTCAAATCCACTTCAAAATATACAGTGGTAGTTTAGCATTAGGAATAGTGTACAGGGAGCACAGAGAGGTAACACAAACCTCCACACTGCCTTCATCCCTTCCAGCCACCTTTAGCTCATGGTCCCCTTTTTTGTGGAAAGGAAGCCCAGCTTCAGGCTTTTTGGCATCATCACCTGCATATTTTGTTTTTCTTCAGTGGTGAGGAGAGGTAGGAAAGTTGTGTGTGCCCTAGGTCTCAGGAAGCCACTTGCCTCTCAAGGTGAAATCATTATCTTTTAGTGTCCTGTTCGCCCAGGCATGTGGGAGCACATCTTTAATCCCTGGCATGTGGAGGCTGAGGCAGGAGGATCTCTTTGACTTGGAGGCCAGCGTGGGCTACATAGCGAGACTTTGTCTCAAAAGACCAAACAGAAATAATGAAGTTCTACTGCTCAGTGCTTGTTACACTACCATTTCATCTGTGTACAGTATAAAATTTTGCTATTGTGTGTGTTTTTTAGTACATGTTTGCAGTTTACAGCTATTTGGGGAGTAGTTATGTAGCACAACGTGTTTCTTTCTTTCTTTTTTTCTTTATCTCCTCTCCCTTTTCTTTTTCTCCCTTCTCTTCCAACTTCCCTGTCCCAATTTTTATTTTTAAGTATATTATGAATCTTAGCCTTGGTTATTTCATACAGTGTTTACATTAACTGAGGTTAATAGATTCTTGTGAATTGCATATCTGTGTTCTACTCATTTCCCCTTTGTCTCCTCCACACTCCTCAACTTACTTCCTGGGACCACTCCCTGTGGCCAGAGAGCTATCTCCCAGTCCCCTTCTACTCATCATTTCTTTTTCTCTCTGCTTGTTCTTTGCCTCACTCAACAGAGCAATACCATACAGTATTTAAACTTCAGGGTCTGGTTTATTTCATTCAGGATCACATTTTCTAGCTGCATCTGTTTTCCTACAGATGTCTCTGTCATTCTTTATAGCAGAGTTGTATGTCATTATATATGGATGTTACATTCTCTTTATCCAGTTATCTATGATGGGTATACGGGCTGTTTCCAGGCTTCAGCTGTTATATGAATCATGGTGTTATAAATATTGGTATGCATATGTCACTGTAGCATGATTACTTTTAGTCTTTGGGGAAGAAAACTAGAAAGGAGAAAGCTGGGTCATGGGAATTTTTAATTTCAGTTCTGGGGGAAAACTCTATACTGACTTCTGTAATGGGTGTACTAGTTGACATTTGCTTCAGAGATGGAGAACTCCTTTTTCACCAGAGCCTCACCAGCAGTTCTTGTTTGATTTCTTAATGATTGCCATTCCTTCTGGGCTAAGTTGAAAGCTTAACATTATTCAGTTTACATTTTTCTAATGGCCAGAGATGTGGAACATTTTTCCATATATTTGTTGACCATTTGTATTTCTTCCTCCATGAAGTGTCTATTCTTTTCTCTTGCTTGGATCATTAATTTTTGGTGGTTTAATGTTTTCTGTTCTTTCTCTATTCTTAATATTAGTCTTTTATCTGAAGAGAGCCTGGCAAAATATTTTCCCACTTCTGCATGTGTCCCTCTTTATTGTAAGAATTGACTTTTTCCAGTATAGAAGCTTCTTATCTGCCATCCGTGTGCCTGATGCATATAGGAGGTCCTCACTCAGAAGGCCTGCAAACTGCTATCACTGGGTTTCGTGTGTGGGCCCTCCCTGCATGTGGCAAGTGCTGAGTGAGGTATTGGAGGGGTGCTCCACAAGCTGCTGACACTGGTTTGGATCTGGGCTTCCCTTGTGCCCTGGACAGAGGCAGTCTGCGATCATTGTTGGTGCGGCCTGTGACTGGCTCCTGTGCTCATCCTGAACTGACTGGAAATGCAGAATTAGGTGAGCTACAACCTGCTGACAGCATGGTTCCCAGCTGAACGCTGCTGTGAAAACCAGGTGTTTCCCATCTAGTTTCTGGGGGCAGAGTGGGCAACCTACGACCCTACCACCACTACAGTCTTGGGTCTTCACCCTCTGTGTGCCTGGAACAGACAGGAGATCCTCACTGAGAAGGCCCACGAACTGCTCTCACTAGGGCTTACCTGTAGGCCTTCCCTGCGCATGCCCAGTGCTGAGAGAGGTACTGGAGTGGGTGCTACATGAGCTGCTGACACTGCAGTTTAAGTCTGAGCTTTACTTGTGCCCTGATCTCCTAGAGATCACAGACACAGCCAGTCTGTGATCACTGTTGGTACAGTCCACGTCTGCTTCCTATACGTGTCCTGAGCTGACTGAAGACACAGAACCACATGCTCCATAAATTGTTGACCCTGCAGTTCGTGTCTTCATTTTCCCTGTACCCGGAACTGCCAGGGTCACAGGACCACTGGTCCAGGATTGTGCCACCAGTGCAACCAGATTCTGGTTCATACATGTGCCCTGAATTACAAGGGTCGCTGGATCAGATGGTTTGCCATCTGCTGATATCAGAGTTTGTATCTGCGACCTGGGGGAACTAGGCACCATTGACCTGAAGACCCCAGACTAAGCAGAGCATCCAGAGAAGAGGGAGACTGAGCGTTTTGCCTCTGGCATCAAACATGACAAGACAAAGGACAAAAATGTAATCTCAGAACTCCATTCCACCCAGAACAAATCCAGGAGCCATCAGCATGGGAGAACTTGGTGAACACACACCTGAAATTGCTGAAATGATGGCAATGGAAGTAAAGAAACAACTATCAGGCCACAGAAGAGATCAGATCAGAAATAATCTCTCAGGCAGGCAAAAAATGAAATGACAATAATAATGAAAGAAATTCTCTGCAGAAGAGAAGAAACAGACAAAAAAAAATAGATGGATATAGGCAATGGATGGAAATGTTACATGAGCAATATAGAAATGAATTAAAACACATGAAACAGACTCAAGGAGATTTCGAAGAAATCAAAATTTCTCTTGAAAGTTTGCAAAACCGCTTGAATGAAGCCAAAGATTGAATTTCGGATCTTGAAGACAGCATGACAGCTAGAGATCGTGAAAGGAAGGATCTCTTAAAATCAACAAGGATCCCCGAAAAGTCAATTCAAGAGCTGCAACATGAGGCATAGAGAAATAATGTGAGACTAATAGGAGTCAATGAAACAGCAGGGGGAAATACAAATGACATAAAAAGAATATTTACAGAATAATAGCAGGAAATTTACCAAGCATGGAAACAGAAACTGAGATACAGGTAAATGAGTCAGATAGAACTCCTATTAGTCATAACCATAATAAAACTACACCCAGACATATAATCTAGATCCCAGATCTCCAGCAAAAGAACAGAATATTAAAACTTGCTAGAGAAAAGAAACAGATCACCTATAAAGGAAAGCCCATGAGTATCACAGCAGACTTCTCAACATAAACCATCCAATCGAGAAGAGCTTGGAGCAAAGTAGTACAGGTCCTAAGACAAAAGAGCTTCCAGCCAAGAGTGACGTATCCTGCCAAATTATCCTTCAACTTTAATGGAGAAATAAAATATTTCCATGACAAAGAGCAACTGAAGAACTTCGTGAGTGCCAAACCATCCTTACAAAAAGTACTAAAAGACATTTTAGACAGAGAAGAAACTCACTGCAATTTCAAGAACAACAATTCAAAGGAACCCTCAAGAAGAGCAAGCAATTAAATGGGTAGAAAAAGTAAGAAATCAACAGCAAGTAAATAACATGACAATGATAAGCCAACACATATTGATTATAACCATAAATGTAAATGGCCTCAGTTCACCAGTCAAAAGAAACAGACTGGCAGAGTGGATTAAGAAAGAAAATCCACCGATATGCTGTATACAGGAAACACATTTTACTCAAAAGGAAATCCATAGACTGAAAGTCAAAGAATGGAAAACAATCCTGCATGCAATGGGAACCCAGAAAAAAGCAGGAGTAGCTATTATGTTTGCAGACAATGTAAACTTCAAACTGAGAACAATCAAAAGAGGTAAAGAAGGCCACTACATACTTCTTGGGGGAGCACTGCAAGAGGATGAGATAACAACCCTAAACGTGTGCACCAAGTCTCGGAGCACCAAACTACATAAGACAAATCTTAACAGACATGAAAACCCTTGTAATTAATAACATGGTTATAATAGGGGACCTCAACACCCCTTTGACACAAAGAGATAGGTCAACTGGACAAAAAATCAGCAAAGACATAACAGATCTGAACCAAAACTGTGAACAAATGGACTTAGTAGATGTATACAGAGTGTTCCCCTGACAACATCAGAATACATGTTTTTCTCAGCTGCACAGGGGACTGTCTCTAAAACAGACCACATTCTAGCCCATAGAGCATACCTACCTAAATGCAAAAGAATTGAAGCTATCCCATGCATATTATCTGACCACAGTGCTATGAAATTGGAAATTAATGACAAAGAAACTCTAAAAACTCCATAAATACTTGGAAATTAAACAACAACCTCCTGAACAACCAATGGGTCACAGAAGAAATTAAAGAAGAAATTTAAAAATACCCACAAACAAATGAAAATGCAGATACAACTTACTGGAATCTGTGGGATGCAATGAAAGCATTCTTCAGAAGGAAATTTATAGCGGTGAACTCATACATAGGGAAAACATAAAGAGAACAAATAGCCTAATGCTGCACCTCTAACTTTTGGAGAAAGAAGAACAAATCAAACCCAAAGCCCATTATAAAGATCAAGGCAGAAATTAATGCAATTGAGATGAAGAAAAACTAGAAAAAGTAAATGAGTCAAAGAGTTCTTTGAAAGAATAAATAAAATTGATAAGCCCCTAACCAAACTTATAAAAAAAAAAAAGAATTCAAATTCATGCAATAAGGAATGAAAAGGATGAAATTACTACACATTCTACAGAAATTGAGAAGATCATTAATACCTACTTTGAAACTCTTTACTCCCATAGGTTAGAAAGCTCAGAAGAAATGGACAGATACCTAGATATGTACGAATTACCAAGATTGAGTCAAGAAGATATAAAAATCCTGAACAACCCAATATCAATTAATGAGATTGAAAATGTGATTAAAAACTTACTGAGAAAGACAAGCCCAGGCCTTGAAGGATTTACGGCAGAATTTTACAAGAAATTAAGAGATTTAATACCAACACTCCCAAACTGTTCAATGAAATTGAAAAGGAAGCAGTTCTCCCTAACTCATTTGTGGAGGCAAGTATTATACTGATTCCAAAACCAGAGAAAGACCCAACCAAGAAAGAGAACTATAGACCCATCTCCCTAATGAACATAGACCAATCTCCCTAATGAATATAGATGCAAAGATATGCAATGCAAAACTAGCAAATAATGCAGTAAATCATCAAGAAAATCATATACCATGACCAAGTCAGATTCATTCCAGGACTGCAGGGGTGGTTCCATATTCACAAATCAATTAGTGTTATACACCATATCAATAGAGTAAAAGACAATCATATGATTATCTTAATAGATGCAGAAAAAGCTTTTGACAAGGTCCAACATGCATTCATGATAAAAACTACAGAAAACAGGAACAGAGGTTCTATACTTGAACCTGATCAAAGCCTATGACAAACCAACAGCCAATGTCATACTAAATGGACAAAAACTGAAAGCTTTTACCTTAAAATCAGGAACACGACAAGGATGTCCGCTGTCACCACAGCTGTTCAACATAGTTCTGGAAGCATTAGCCAGAGCAATTAGACAAGAGAGAGAAATAAAAGTAATAAGGATAGGAAAGGAAGAAATAAAACTATCACTATTTCCAGATGACATCATTCTTTAAATGGAAGACCCCAAAAACTCCACAAGAAGACTCCTTGAATTAACTGACAAATTCAGTAGTGTAGCTGGATACAAAGTCAACATCCAAAAATCAACAGCATTCCTGTGCACAAACAACAAACACACTGTGAGAGAAATTAAGGAAACCATACATTTCACAATAGCATCCAAGAAAGTGAAGTATTTAGGAATCAATCTAACAAAGTAAAAGATCTATTCAATGAAAACTACAGTACTCTGAAAAAAGAGATCAAAGAGGATTTCAATAAATGGAAAAATATTCCCTGCTCATGCATAGGAAGAACCAACACTGTGAAAATGGTCATACTACCAAAATTGTTGTATAGATTCAGTGCAATTCCCATTAAACTACCATTAGCGTACCTCACAGATGTAGAGAAGACATTCCTTAAGTTCATCTGGAACCAGAAGAGACCCAGAATAGGCAAAGCAATCCTGGGCAACAAGGACAAGTCAGGTGGAATTACAATCCCTGACCTGAAATTATACTACAAAGCTACTTTAATAAAGTCAACATGGTACAGGCTCAGAAACAGACCATAAGATCAGTGGAACAGACTGGAAGACACAGACACAACCACAAACAAACCCAGCTATGTACTCTTTGACAAAGGGGCCAAATAAACCCCGTGGAAGAATGATAGCCTCTTTAATAAGTGGTGCTGGAGAAATTGGTTTGCCACCTGTCAGAGACTGAAAATAGACTCATGTCTATCACCTTGCACCAAAATCAAGTCAAAATGAATCACAGATCTCAATATTAAAACAGAAGCACTAAATCTATTGGAAGAGAAAGGAGGTAAAAACCTTGAAGACATAGGGCTAGGCAGAAAGTTCATGAACAAAAACCAAACTGCCCATGAAATACTTCAAAGAATCAACAGGGATCCCATCCTACCGAAAAGTTTCTGCACATCTAAAGAAATCACCAGCAGAGTAAAAAGAAAACCCACAAATTGGGAAAAAATTTTAGCTGACTGTCCCATGGACAAAGTTCTTCTATCTAGAACATATAAAGTATTAAAAAACATGAGCCCCTCCAAATTCAAAGACCAAATCCAGAAATGGGCAGCTGAGATGAATACACATTTCTCAGAAAAAAGAAATACAAATGGCAAATACATAGATGAAGTAAAATGTTGAACATAGTCATTCGAGAAACGCAAAGTAAAAGAACATTGAGATTTCACCTCACCCCAGTAAGAATCGCTACCATTAAGAAATCAGTAACAAATGCTGCCTATGCTGTGGAGAAATAGGAACTCTTCTCCACTGCCTATGGGAATGCAGACTGGTGAAACCACTGTGGAAATCACTTTGGGGATTCCTCAGCAAATTAGGTCTAGAGGTCCCATTGAGCCCAGCTATTCGCCTTCTGGGTATTTTCCCAGAAGATCTGAAAACATCATATCACAGCGATATGTGTGCATCCATGTTCATAGCAGCACAACTTGGAATTGCTAAATTGTGGATGCAACCCCAATGTCCATCCACTGAGGATTGGATAAAAAAATTGTGGTACTTTTATATAATGAAATATTACTCCGCTATAAAGATAGATAAACTCGAGGCTTTTATATTTAAATTGTCACAACTAGAGACCATACTCATAAGTGAAATAAATCAGACCTGCATGTGTAAGCAACATATTTTCTCACTAGTGTAAGGACCTGAAAGACTGAGTAAAAACTAGGAGGTATGATAGACATTGTGAAATGAAAGGAAAATGCTCAAAAGCAAAGGGCTACTAGGGTATGGGAAAGGAGAAGGGAAAGAAGGGGAAATCATGTATGTATGTATATACATCAGAGCTAAGAGTTGCACTACTGTGTTCTATTGCTTTACTCAAAAGAACAGTTAATGATTACTTGTTTAATCAAGTTTGCATGTCTATTTGTTTTCCAGAGAAACCACTTTGAAGACATCACTAGTAATATAACCATTGATAACTTCCTACCACTTTGCCTGTAACTCTGTATTCTTTGTATTGTTCTTATACTATTTTGTAAATGGATGTCTGTTTGTTAATATGTTTTCCTTCTTTTATTTTTAAAATAAAAAATTTAAAAAGAGAAGCTTGGGGGCTGGGGATATAGCTCAGTGGAATAAGCGCCTGCCTGGCAAGCACAAGGTCCTGAGTTCAATCCCCAGTACCACCAAAAAAAATAATAATAATAATAAAAAGAGAAGCTTTTTACTGATATATTCCCAGTTGTTATTCTTGCCATTTTTTCTTCTGCAATTAAGATTCTGTTTTGAAAATCCTTTCCTACATGCCTATCTTCAAGTGTTTTTCCTATTTTATCTTCCAGTAGGTTTAGTGTTTCCGTTTTAAGGTTTAGATCTCTCATTCATTTATATTTTAATTTAGTATGCGGTGATAGTTAAACGTCCAGTTTCAGTTTGCACACAGAATACCAGTTTTGCCCCGTACCACTACTTGTTGAATTGGATGTCTTTCCTCTAGCATATGCTTTTGACCCTTGTGTAGAAGACCCAACAGCTTTATGCATGTGGAGACGTTTCTTTATCCTCGATTCTGTTTCAGTGATCCACGTATTTTCTTTCTTTTTCTTTTTTTTTTTTACTTTAAAGACAAAAGAATGGGGACATATGAACCAGAATAAGCCATAAACAATACAGAAAATACAAAGTTATACAGAATATAGTAGGGAATTAGCACTGGATGTTGTATTACATAGTTATCTTCACATTAGTTAACACAAAAACATTAAAGGAAACACCAAATTATAGAGAAGATAGTAGGGAATTTGCACTGGATGCTGTATAATATAAAGTTATCTTCACTTCTGTTAATACAAAAATGATTGAGGAAATACAGAATTATAGAGAACACAGAAGGGAATTAGCTCTGGATGCTGTCCTACATAATGTTACCTTCACCTTTGCTACTCAGTTACACAGATGATGGCCCATTTGATCATTCAGTTTTTCTCTTCCTTCATCTCCGTTGCCCTACCACTCAATCAGTCATCTTCCCTGTGATAATAACTGTACTCCTGGGTTTATCTATATTCTTGGACTCTCACCTTGGGAAGAGATATAGCTGCCTCAGACTATACTATAACATACATGGGTGTATACATACTGCCATGGTTGGAGGTGGAAAAGCACATATGCTCACAGCGCACCGCCCGGCTCCACCCTGTCGTCGTGCTATGGGTGGGGGTGGGTCCAGTCCATGAGGTGCCCTGAGCGGGGCCCTCAGCGGAGCAGCCATTGGGCCCACTGCATAGCAGCAACGGAGCAGCAGCGGGGCCCACAGCGGGTCAGCCACGGGGCCCACAGCGGCGCAGCCACAGGGCCCACTGCGGAGCAGCCATGGGGCACGCGCCCCCATTGGGGCACCCTCTGTGACCCTTTTGGCTCTGTCTTGTTGCCTTGATGCCAGATGCCCTTTCTTCTCCGACCTCCTCCTGATCTCCAGAATTACCATTCCCCACCCCTTGCAGCTGGGCAATGGGTCTCCGAAGCTGAAGCTGCGAATGCCGAAATGAGGGCATGGGCCAAGGGTGTGCTTGGAGCTGCGACCTCCTCCCTCTCCATCTCCTCTCCCTCCGACTACGCCATGGCAGATCTCTGATCCCTTCCTCCAGAAGAGGTTTTGCTTAGTCTTTCTGAGGGTTTCAGTTCCCCTTTCAGATCCTTCTCGAGTTCAGGATATCCACCTCTTTCCTTTCTGTCCTTCACATGTTGCTATATTCCTATGTCTGAGTGGCATTCCTCCGGGAGGTTCTCTCTCTGCTGCCTACCCGGTCGCCATGTGTTCCTACAAGGTTCATATAAGCAAGCAGTATGGAGACACTCTTGTTGCTCGTATTAGTAGTTTGGGGTAAGTCCTGAAGCCTGTGGACTCGTCCCATTGCTGTCAGGAACAGGTGGTGATTGCGCAGGCCGCCGAGGCTCAAGGTGCTCACAGAGGGTGTTCAGGGTGGGAGCTGAAGCCCAGTAACTCGGTTCATGCTTCCAGCTTGATGTTGGAGTGAGAAGGGTGTGGGGCCGTGTGAGCCACCTCCATCTGCAGCTCTCTCTTGCTGTTGTGCTCCAGTTCCCGTTTGTTCCTTGGCTGGATCCCTGGGAGTTGCTGTGGCTCTGATGTTGCTGCCGATGCATCCCACCACTCCCCGCTGCCAGCCGCCCATACCGTGGAGAGGCAGGAGGCCACAGCCTGGAGGCAGGCATAAAGCTGGGTGTGGTGGGATGTGTACTGGCTGCTCTGGCTCCACCTTGCCTCCAGGTGCTGATTAGGAAGGTTGCTGCAAGGTGGGGACTCCGCTTCGGTGGCTGTTGCAACCTCTCATCCTCTCACTGGATTTGACACCAGTTCCCAACCACCATTGCCTCTTTTCCTGGCTGTGCCCTCTCCTCTCCAGATCTGGACCAGCTCTTGGAACTCCGCTGCCCCCTGGTGGAGTCGGGAGGCCTCCATGAGCGTGGGTCCCCGAAGCTAAAGCTGTGATTGCTGGGACGAAGGCTTGGGCCAAGAGTGTGTTTGAAGCAGTGGCTTCCTCTTTCTCCGTCTCTTCTCCCTCCGACTGTGCTGCAGCGGCCCTCCGATCCTTTCCTCCAGGAGAGGTTTTGCTTGGTCTTTCCTAGGGCTTCAGTCCCCATTTCAGATCCTTCTTGGGTTCAGGGTACACACCTCTCTCCTTCCTGTCTTCATATTGCTATATTCCATTGTCTGGGTGGTAATCCTCTGGGAGGTTCTCTTTCTGCTGCCTACCCGGTCGCCATCTTCCTGGAAGTCAGCACAGTGATTCTTAATCTCTGTGTTCTGCCATCCTGCCTGAGTGGCTGTTTTCCTACAGTCCACGATACTGACTGCTACATCCTTGCTATGAGAAATGCAGAATCAATCCACGTATTTTCATTCTAGTACCTTGCTATTCTTTTAGTCACTGTTGCTTTGTAGTTTAGCTTCGAGTCAGGTATTGCTGTATCTCCTGTTTTGCTCTAGTTGCCCAAACTTACTTTTGTTCTCTGGGTCTTTGCTGTTTCCGTAGGAATCTTCTGGTTGTTTTTTTCCAAGATCTGTAATGTGTGCTATCGATATTTTGCCTGGGACTGCATGGAATCTGTGTAGAGGTTTTGGGAGAATGGCCATGTTGACAGTATGGATTCTCCCTATCAAGGAGTGGGAGACATCTTCCATTTTCTGCTGTCCTCCTCAGTCTCTGTCTTCAGAGTACTGTAGTCATCTGTGCAGTGGTCTTTCAGTTCCCTGGTTAGGTTCACTTGTGTTTCATTTTTCTTGAAGCTAGTGTGTGTGGTATTATTGTCATAATTTCTTTTTCATCCTGTTTATGGTTGGTATACACAAATGCTAATGATTTTTACGTGTTGATTTTTTATCCTGCTAGATGCTGAAGTTTGTTATGCCTGTACTTCCAGAAGTTTTTTAGTGGAATTCTGTTGTTCTTGTATGCAGAATTCTCAGTAAATAATGATAATTTGAATTCTTCTTTTCCAATGTGAATCCCTTTCATCTGTTTCTCTTGCCTGATTGCTCTGCCTAATGTGTCAAGTATTATGTTGAATAGAAGGGGAAATAGTGGACATCCTTGTCTTGTTTCTGATTTTGGGGGGAGTTCTTGTAGTTTTCCACCATTTAGTATGATGTTGGCTACTGGTTTGTCATAAATAGCCTTTACCCTCCTTACTTACAAATTTACACTGTTTTCCTTTTTCCTTCTCTTTTCATTTTTTCTTTTCCCTTTTTTCCTTTCCCCTCCTGCTTCCTATTTCCCTTTTACATTTGAATAATTTTCTTCCTGTTTCACAATACCTATTGTACATCTTAATTTAAGGGACGGTAGGGGAATGGGGAAAAAGAGACTCAAGATATTTCATGTACAGGTACCAATTCTCTGATGAATGTGATCACTATGTATAGCTCAAATGTACCAATTAGCTTAATTAATTAAAACTAAATAAATAGCCTTTACCATATTTAAGTATGGTCTTTCTAAACCTGTTTTGCATTTTTTTATTGAAGCAATGTTGGATTCCATCAAAAGACTTTCCTACATCTATTGATATGATCATATGGTTTCTGTTTTTGTGATGTGTTATATTTATTGCCCGACATATGTTGAACCATCCTTGCATCTCTGGGATGTAACTTCCCTTATGAGACTGATGTTTTGGATGATGTAATATATTCAGTTTGCTAATATTCTATTGAGGATTTTTTGCTGTTTATGAAGGAGGTTGGCCCCTAGTTTTATGTTTTCATTGGTGTTTTGTAGTGTTTGTGCATCAGGGTGATAGTGGTTCTATAAATATATAGGAGCACTCCATCTTTCTCCATTTCTTTTAACAGTTTGAGGAATATTGGTAGTGTAACATCCTTGAACGTTTTGTAGAGTTCAGCAGTGAATCTCTCAGGACCTGGGTTTTTACATTCTTTATTACACGTCAATTTCATTGCTTTTTTTTGGGTTGGTAGGTATCTTTATGTGTTCTTGGGTTAGTTTTGTTAGTTTGTGTGTGTGTGTGTGTGTGTGTGTGTGTAGCATTTCATTTATTTTTATTATATGTCTGGGTGTATGTGTACTTTGTGTGTGTCTAGTTTTGGTAGTTTGTGTGTGCCTGTTTCTTCAAAATTTGCTAATTTGTTAGAATATAAATTTTTGTTGTAGTTACTATCTTCTTGATTTCCAGTATCTGTTATGATTTGATCTTTTTCATGTCTTTTTTGCATTTTGTTTTATTTTGTTTTGAAACAGAATCTCACTGTTAAGGCTGGCAGTTTGCTCTATCAAGTGGGTGAAAATATAGATTGCTTCCTGTATTCCCCCAGCACAGCTACTAAGAAGTACAGCTGGTTGTGTTTATGCTAAATAATACATATTGTGAAAGTGAAAGTAACTGCTCAAAAGAACAACTGAGATTGAGGAAATGAGAAAAGAGTATGAAGGGGAAATACATATATGCACAAGATATTGTACTACTGATTTCTAGTGATTTATTGAAAGAATAGTGTATACTTCATTGTTTGATCAATTTTGCATGCCTATTTCTGTTAATCTGAACCACAACTTTGAAGGTAATATGCAGTATAGCAACCATTGTTAATTTACTTTCATCTTGTTTGAAATTGTATACCACTTGTATTGTTTTTTTAAATTTTTATTTTCTTTAAAATAAAAAACAACAAAACTGCTTATTTTCTTTAGAAAATAATGGCGTGGACATCTGCAACCCCTAGTGAGGAAACTAGAGATCTGCATGCGTTGAAAGTTATTTGCTCTTTGGGCTTGAAATGCTTCACTGAAAGCTATTCTGACTCTCACAGCTTGCGCTAAGTCTGACGTGATTTTAATTAGGTTACCTTTCTGCCTGGTTATTTTATTTTTCTCTGGCTGCCTCCACAACCGTGGGGTTTTTTTTTTGTTTGTTTGTTTTTTATGTGTTTGTTTGGTTTTTTGGAGGGGTTTGTTTTGTATGTGCTTGATTGAGGTTTGTTTTTTGTTTTTTTTTTTGCTGGATTTGTGCTAATTTAGTAAAGCTATGCCTTGGTGAGAGTCCTCTTTTTTGTTTAGTATTCTATTAGCATTGCTCCCTTGTGTTTATACTATTTCCTCGTATTTAGGAAAGTTTCTTCCATTATTTCTGTAACTATGTTTCCAAAAACATTTGTGCTATATTCTAGTTTTTGTCTAACTCTGATTAGCCTTATATTAGTCTTGTTACCATCTAGGAGGTACTGGATATTCTTCTTGTGCTCGTATTTTTTTTCTGGCTTGTTTTTGCTTGTTTGAGCCTTTTATCATAATTCACTGTGTTGTCCGCAACATCTTTTTGAGAATTTGACATTCTTTTTGAATCCATGAGTCAAATTTTGAACTGCTTTTGTTACAGAATCAATTTTTTATCTATTTCCTCAGAATTCAGTGGGTATTGTGAGTGAAATTGCTACAAATATAGTTTCACTTGCCCTTTGAAATCATCTTCTTTACCACTTCTAAGGAGGTTTTATAGATTACTGATACAGGAAAATAAATATCCCAACCTGAATGATATCAGACGAGTTCGTGTTCTCTAAAACCGAAGAATGAATTTTAGAAACAACGGAGGTTAAGAGCAGAATATATTTATTGAGAGAAAGAAAGCTTCTGTCCAAGAGGGGGACAGAAGGGGGGCCTGAGTGGGTTGCCCCCGACTCTGTCTTTTCCGGGGACTTTATAGGGAAAAACCATGAGGTGAGGCGGGTCCAAGGTAGGGGAAATGGACAACACCATGGTCCACCAATAAGATTACAGGCATAATTGTCCAGGTAAGACTGAGTGGACTGAGATCAAATGGGGAAGCGAGTCACGTAGCAAGCGGGCATGAATACAGATC
>PVLD010030541.1:0-16718 GCA_004027595.1 Dinomys branickii
CCCAGTGCTCAGTGCAGCTCCTGTAATTGTGAATGGTGGCAATGTGGGGTTCCAGATGCTACCAAACTTTCTTTCATTCAACTGACTCCCAGGCATGTGTGGGAAGGGTAAGGGAGGCTTACTGGTGTTCCTGAAGCTGTCTGGGGTTTGGGTCAGCTTCCACAAGAGTAGGGGGTTGGAGGTCATGGTTACCAAGGCTTCAGATATTCTGCAGGACAGAACTTGCTTCCCACACTGGCAGGGGAGGGGAGAGGGTGGACTCCCCGAGGCTGCTGAGTCTGTCCAGGTTTCAGCTGGGCTCCCATTGTCATGCGGGTTTTTCTTTGGGTGACCACCAAGGCCCCAGAAGCTGTTCAGAGCACCACCTGCCTCATACACTAGTGGGGAAAGCACTAGAGTGGCTCACAGGGTATCCTAAACATGACTGGGGTTCAGCACAGCACCGGCACACACTGTGTGTGTGGAGTAGCCACCAAGGCCGAGCAATACCCGGGGTTCCACCTGCCTAGCACGTTGGTCAGGGAGTCACAGCAGTGGCTCACCGGGTTGCTGAAAATGTCCAGGTTTCAGCCCAGCCCCCACAGACACACTATGGGTGTGGAAAATAGCCCCTGAGGTCCCAGAGGATACCTGCGGTACCTCCTGCCTCACACGATAGTCAGGGAAGTGCAGCAGCAACCCACTGGGTTTCCTTAAGATGACTCAAAATTTTAAAAATACATATATAAAAAGGGTTGGGAACATAGCTCAATGTGAAAATCCTTGGTTCAATCCTCAGTGCCAGAAATAAAACCTGTTTAGGGTCCTAATTGACAATCAAATCTGAGGCCTAGAATTATCTTTATGATAATTTACAACTGTACTATTACGTATGCAACTTGGGGTGCTTTCAGTGATTGGGCAAGATAAAAGCTTTTGATGTATTATTATCATCTTCTCAAGAGTTTGTTCAGCTTTTCCTGACTCATTCCCTAGTTAACAAGGCTTTAGACAAAGTGACTTTAAAAATTGTAATATATGGAGCAAATACTAACTCTTCTGTACTTCAGCTTCGTTCTTTATGAAAGACTTGCATTCTTCTGGTAATCTGACCAACTTTGATAATGATAAAAATATGTAATATAATAGCCACTATTAATCTCTATCATTTTGCTCTTAAATACTGTATCATTCTTATAGTTTTTGATTTGTTTTGGTTTCGTTTATGTTGTTGGCAATTTGCTATTGTTTTTTAATCATCTTTAAAATAAAACTCAACAAATATATATGTAGTAATATATTGAGTGTAAAAAAATCATGAAAATCTTAGGCTCCTTTCTATTTCTATGATCTTTGATTCTATAATTGACACAGAGGCAAGAGATTTCACTTAAAGTATCATTTCACAGGACCATAAATATTATTGCATCAAATATTTAGTATGGTCTATAATACAATTTGACTGAGCAGTATCATTTGCAAACATATGTATTTAATGGGAATATGGAAGAATTAGTTATAGCCTTTGATATCTAAATAGTGAATTAGGGTTTCAAAAGTTGAAAATACAAATAAGTTATAAATAATAAAAGGTAAAATAATATCTGCATTGATCCTTGTTATTTATAATATCCACACCCACAAGCATTAAACCTTGTCACACTTTTCTTAAAATACTACATCCTTTTTTGTTACTAGACAATGAAAAGACATTGTGAGCAACAGAGGCTCAGATAACTCCCAGAGCCCCAGATATACCACTAGTCTATGTGGCTTTTTATTTTTGTACTGGGATTTGAACCAAGTGCCTTTGACCTGAGGCATACCCCCAGCCTAGTTTCATTTTTATTTATGAGATAGTGTCTCATTAAGTTGCTAATTTTCTCAGGCTGGTCTTGAACCTGTGATCTTTCTGCCTCAGCTTCTCAGAATTCTGAGGTTATAGGTGTGCACCACCATGCACAGTTTATCATCTTTAAGTGAACTTGTATCATACTCTTATTAATAAACAAGATAGTTGCTAGTTTTCCAATATCTTCTTCTCTTAGTACATGTATGTAGTACATAATGTTTGCATACATTGTAGGGAGTTGGTACATGTGCTTAATACATCTTAGTGCCATTTTTATTCTCTTTACTTTCCCTCTCTCCCCCTCCACCTCTCTTTATACCTTTCTTTTTTTCACACATATTTGCAGTACATAATTTTTACATTCCTTTTGTATAGTTCATATTTGTAAATGACACATCGTAATTCCTTTTTTTATCTTTTGTGGCTCCCCTCCCTCCCCCCCTCTATTTCTTGATCTCTATCGCCTTTGAGAGGATCTGCCCCCCTTTTTTCTATTATCTGTCTTTTAGTTTGCTCTTTGTATTTTGTTTTTCTCATATAAGTGCAACCATTATAGCTATGTAAGCACTGTGATATTTACATCTATGTGTCTGATTTTCTTCACTTAACATTACTGTCTCAAGGTGCATTCCCTATCTAATGCAAGAAATCTACCTCTGTCACTACAGCAATTAATGCCTGCTGTCATATAGTAAAACTGCACCCATTCGGGCCCCCCTTCTGTCCCTCTCTTGGACTGAAGCTTTCTTCCCCTCAATAACTATATTCTTCTCTTAATGTCCATTGTTCCTAAAATTCATTCTTCAGTTTTAGAGAACATGAACTAGTCCCAGATGTCGTTCGGGTTTGGAGTTTTTGTTTTCCTATGTCACTTATTTATAAAGTTTAGCAATTATAAAATAAGAAAGATACAGTTTATGTTCCCAAACCTAATAGGTAAACCTTGACCTAAATGGATACTTGTAAAAACACCATTCTTTTGGTAGCCTTTGTTAGTGTAGCATTTTATTTCATTTCTTTTAGGGCTTATACATGACTTTTGGTTCCACTTTTATTTCCTTCTGATAGTTTTGCATGTTCAATCAATTGGTAGAGTTCAGTTAACATACTAGATAATGTTAAAGCAATTATATTGAGTTTCAGGGTTTTTTTCCACACTTAATTTCTTTTAAATATTTTTGTGAGTTTTACAATAATGTATTATATTTGATTAATTTTTTACCTGGCTTGAAAAAGTAAAGAAATGGGCTTCTGATCATATGTCCAGTTCTGCTGAAATTCTACTTTCAAGGACAAATAGATAAATGATTTTTTATACAAAACCAAGATAAGATCTTGTTTTTCTAACTTTGTAAGACATTTGCAAAATGATTGAACATTTGCTTAAACATTGTTACTGGTTGAACAATTTTCATTTCAAAGTAAAATGACATTATGAGATTATATTGCTATGAAATCACAGCAGAATGCACACTTGGCATTTCATGGAGGTTGCAAAAGTGAGGAAGTGACTCACTTGAAAGATTTAAATATTGTTTCTTACTTGGCATAACTGATTCCCAGATGTATCAGTTGCATATAACAGGAACAAACCAACCAGTCTGAAAAGAGAACGGCATGATCCAAATTAAATAACTCAATTTCAGGCTTATTTGTTACATATAGAAATTATATCTGATGGTGGAGGAAAAACTTTTAATTAAAGAGAATTTGCTGTGCCTAGGTTCTGCTTTACTACTGTCTGTGGCTCAGAGTGTGACCCAGGTTCTTCATTTAAAAATGCCTCTTTAGATTAATTTGCTTTTCAAAATTAGGGATTGTTTTTTCTCACTCAAGAATTTATTATTTTATAAATGAAGTATTAGTGTTAATATTTACATAAATGAGAACACCACCAGGGAAAACAAAGTTAATGTGTCAAAGTCTTTTAAAAGTGCAAGCAGAAAGCTAGGACATATCTACTATCACACATGGTCACTTTCATTAAACATAACCTTTCTTTCCAGAAATGTCCTCTTTCCAAATTACATAATCTGAAATGATAGCTTCTCCCTAATGTGAATGCTTTTTACTAATATCTGCTTTCTCTATATTCACTAATCAACTTCATTTGGTTTAGAGATATTCAATAAATGAAGAAAAAGACTTTCTTCAAACATATCATTAGGCATCACATCAGTAGTTTTACTAGACTAATTTTCTTGCCTAATGGTAAATATAATTTCTTTCAATGTGCAGTATGATGGGAATAATTAAGAGATCAAAGTTTCTTTGAACTAGGTATTTAATCTTAATGTTATCTTTAATCTTAATGTTATCTTTAATTAAGATAATCTTAACGTTATCTTTAACGTTAAACTTAAGGTTCTATAGTCATATTCTCATTTGGTCTGAAGATGTTTAATTTTGTTGTTTTGTTGTTGTTATTGTTGGGTTTTTTTGACAGTCTCACTATGTAGCCCAGGCTCGTCTAGAACTCCTGCCTCAGCCTCTGTGTCATGAGATTACAGACAGGTACTACATGTTCTGCTTATATGTTGAATCTTAACCAAATAAATTTTAAATACAAAATGAGCTACCTTTCAGTGATATTAAGAATTATGAAGTTTTAATATAATTTTTTCATATTTATTATTTTGTTCTTAAAAGATGTTTCGGACAGCACTCAAGTTGGAAGTAAAAGAAATTCCTGTGATGAAAATATACCTAAGTTAAAAGTTTGTAGATCACAGAATTCTTCAATGTTCTAATGACTGTTGTACTAGAACAATCAGTGAGTTACTCCATTGAATAAAAGCAAAAATTAAATGACTGGCTCATTAAAATTACAATTTGAGAAGTCACAATGCTCTCAATGCAGCCAAGTTGAGATGAGATGCATCACAAAATCTGCTCTGAGAAAAACTGAATGGCTCCAATGCCAGTTCCCACTCTCGTCATGCCAAAGACCTGATTTGTGCTATTGCCTACTTCAAAAAGGACCATTTCCTTAGTTAACAAAACTTACATATCTTTTCATTTCTGTATCCATTATCCATGACCTTTTCTTTGGTACCAGGAATTGAACTCAGGACTTTGCATTTGCCAGGCAGGTGCTTGTGCCACTAAGCTATATCCCTGGCATATATTTCTATATCTAAATGTCTCACTTGGTTAGCAAGTTTCTCTCCTGACTACACCTTTAAATTAATTTAACATGAAAATACAAACACAAAAGTTTTCCTTGTATTTATTACAGTAGAAGTCTCATGAGAAGAACGCTGTCTACTTGATAATATTCTTTCCCCCAAATGTGAATTCACATATTGAAGCCCTATCTTGCAATATGATGGTATTTAGAGATAAGATCAATGGGACCTAATTATATTTAGATGATGTCAAGAAGTGGAGCCCTCATAGTAAGATTAATATCCTGGCCGGGCGTGGTGGCGCACGCCTGTAATCCCAGCACTTGGGAGGCTGAGGCAGGAGAATCCTTGTGAGCTCGAGGCCAACATGGGCTACAAAGTGACCTCAAGGCCAGCCTGAACTGCCTAGCGAGACCCTGTCTCAAAAAAACAAAAACAAAAACAAAAAGTATCCTTATAAGAAGAGACATTGGCACTCTTATTTTGTCTCTCTTTCAATGAATTAAAGAAAATTGATTTGTGCATACATAGAGAAGATGGCCATTTACAAACCAGGAAGAGAGTTTTCAGAATACTACATAACCACAATGCCACCATAACCTTAGACTTTCATCTTCTGTAACTGCAAGAGAATAAATATCTCTTCTTCAAACAACTCAGGCTATGGTATTTTATTACGACAGTCCAATCCAAGTGGGACAGATTTCGTACTGAAAATTACACCATGGCAGCAACACATATTTCAAAATGTGGAAATGATATTGACAACAGGTAATGGGTACAGGCTAGAAGAATTTTCATGTGCATACTTGAAACATAGATATTAATTGTGATTCTGGGAGGTGTCCAAACAGAAATGAGAAGCAGATTAACAGAAACTGGAGGAAAGACAGTGCTTGTTATAAAGTGCACATAGTTTGGGGGAACTGTGCTCAAGAGTTTTGGAGAAAGTAAAACTTGGGACTGGTTGAATTGGATATTTAGCTGAGGTAGGGAAAGGCAGCTTAGTTGGGAAAGCAGCTTGGTTTTTACTGGTTGGTTATAGCAAAATGTGAAAAGTGAAAGACAAATTGAAGAAGAATTGTTCTGCAAAAGTAATGAAAATTTAAAGGTTAGAAAATTCTCACCTGTCTATATGCAAAAATTAGGAGAAATTTTGTTCTGAAAAAATATAAATGCTTTTTTTTTTAAAGGCAAGTGTGATCACAGAAGTGATTTCAGTGTACATCAAGGTCACTATCTTGGTTTTTTTTGCTCTTTTTAGTGACAAAATTTATTTTAAAAAGTAAAAGTCAAGAATGAGGGAAAAACTGGTTCTGTAGAGTGAGCTTGGGCCAAGTAAAAGAGATAAAAGCGAGATAAAAATACACCCTGGTGGAAGCAGTGTGGGATGTCATGAGGAAAGCCATAATAGCTTGCTATGGGTTTCAACAGAACAGATAGGCCTTGAAAACAGACTTGGGAGAAAGACTGTTGTAAAGCCATGGGAATAGGGCCTTTTGGACTCCTGGGAGTGAAGTTTTCACTCCAACATACCTGGAATGTAGGTCATCAACATAAGAACGACTATTTCTGAGTTTTCATATCTAATGGTATTTGTATTTTTAGGTTTTGGACTTGTTTGGGGACTACAATCCCTTTGTTTTTTCCTGTTTTATCCCTTTGTGAATGGGAATTTCTATCCTATGCCTGTCTCAAAATTGTATTTGGGAAATAAATAACTTGTCTGTTTTCAAATGCTAGAATGAATACATTTTTGGAGCAGTTGAGATAGAATGAATATGCTTTAAATTTGAGAGGAACATGAATTTTGGAGGGTTACAGACAAAATACTAGGGATTTAATTGTGTCTTCTCCCAAACTGTCTATTGAAGTTTTAACTTCCCATAGGATGGCATTTAAAAATAGACCATTTAGGAGGTGTCTTAGTCACTTTTCTCATTGCTGAGACAAAATACTCAATCCCCCAAGTTGAAGGAGGAAAAGTTTATTCTAGCTCACAGTTTGGAGAGGTTTCAGTTCATAATTGACTGGCTCTAAGGCAGGGTAATATGCATAGTGGACTGCAAAGGAGAAACAGTTCATGGTGGTAGAAGACAGAAAATCAGTGGAGTAGTGAAGCAGTAACAGCGATTATGACAGCAACAATTTTTCTGTCTTTTATAGTCTCTGTAAGGCTACATGTCCTTAGTGTGAGTAGCACTCACATCCAGTGTGAGCCTTGCCATTACCACATCCAAAATAATGCCAAACCAATCAGTGGACTAATTTAGTAATCACAAAACCTTAATCCCAGTATCACACCCTATAGAGTCAGTCACCTCTGAAAATCCTCAAATATGACTGTGAAACTTTGAGAGGAAATCCAGACACAAACGGTAACATTCCACCGCTCACTCTCCCAAAACTCCTATACATCCGTTTATGCAACAGGTACTTAGTTCATCTCCAAGTCTTGACAAAGTTCTAAGAGTTTCAGCATTGCTGAAAAGCTCACGTTTAAAGTGTCCTCTGAGATTTAAGGCAAACTCTTAGCTGCAAGAACTTGTACAAATGAAAAGCAAGTTAAACACTAGCAACATACAATGGCATAAGAAAAAGCATTCCAATTTCAAATCAGGAAAAGGAAAGGAACAGGACCAAAGCAAGTCCAAAATTCAGAATACTAAACATAAAATCCTATAGCTTCATGTCCATCATCCAAGGCAGTGTGTGGCAAGAAGTAAACTCCAAAGGACTTGGGTGGCTCCACCTCTAAGGCTTCAATTTTTAAACTTTTAATGTTTTTGATCATTGTGGATCTATGGCAGAGTCCTTTTTCTCACTAAGAGCTTTCAAGGTTTTACTGACTTGGTAGTCCTCTTTTCCATTTTCTCTACTTTCATTTGAAGAATGCAGTCAATCTTCATTATGCATATTCTGCCAAGCTATAGTCCTATTGGCAATATTTCACTTATCTCTACTGCCATGTTGCTGACCTCAGAGAGATCTATCATTCCTTTCACAAAATGAAGTCAGTGAATTGAAGAAATTTTCCTAAAAGTGGTTAAAAAAATAATCAGCCCAAACAATCCTTTGGATCTTAGCACCTTACTAATTATATATTTGCTACTATTGTATTTTACATAATGATCTGCACAAGGTAATGTGTGTTTCATAATTTTGCTGAAGTATTTGTTTAATGTCCCTGACTGATGAAATACTGTCTCACACAACTGACAAATTATTATTTTTCACTTGAATCATATTTATCTCTCCCTCCTTCCCTCTATTTTCCCTACATCTAGCCAAAAGCTATTTTATAATGAATTATTTCATTCACATCCCTAATATTTTGAAATTCATTTTGTGGCAATATTTTTCATCACACATATGATCTTATGTCATCCTAGATATAACATATCTGTTTTATATTTTTTATGGGATTAGACAGATATTCCATAAATTGTTTGGAAAATGATGATGAGGAGAAAATTTCTGGAATAATCCTTTAAAGAAATACATCTGCATATTTTACCCTAAAGAATATATCTTATGGGCTGGGGATATAGCTCAGTGGAATAAGCGCTTGCCTAGCAAGTGCAGGGTCCTGAGTTCAATCCCTAGTACCGCAAAAAAAAAAAAAAAGAATATATCTTATATATAGAACCACATTAACAGTATTATAATGTTGAACAAACAATTGTGATTTCATATTTTATGCCCTACTCCAATGAAAAATTTTCCTTCAAATATCTCATATGCTTAATACATTGTACAGTATTTTTTGTACTAGGAATCTAACTTAGGACCTGGCACTTATGAGGCAGGCACTTGTGCCACTGAGCTATATGCCCACCCCTCATTCTATAGTTGTAAATTTATTAAAGAAACTCTCTTTACCTGGGTAGTGTTTTTAAATTAAAATTATAGAAATATAAGTGCTGCATTCACATTAAAAATACAATGACATCAGCAAATATTGGGGAATCTGTAGCATCAAATTCCATTCTTCATTAAAAAAGAAAAAATGGTTAGAAAGTATCAGCATAAACTTTCTCAGAACTTTTGAAATTAACTAAAGACTTTCAGCACCCTAGAGAGTACTTTTCCAATAGAAATGGTGGATTAACAGTAAGAATATTAAACTTGTGAAATTTTAACTTTTTCCAGTACTGTTATCTGCTATGGAACTAAAAAGTAACTTTGGGAATAAGAGCCCACATTCCTTGTTCTGAGGGAGCAGAACAAATCCTATTCAGAATAAACTGTAATTAGTTATTTGTTCTAACTCATCTTTTGGCACCACAGAAGATCAGTTCAAGAGGCTTGTCTTATTCTCCCTTCACTCAGTATTGGTGTAATGGCAAAGCTTTTTCACATTTGTCCACAAAATCTGTGGGCTAGTCATTTAGTTCTTCTGCTGTTGGAGATAGGCCCGAGTTGGAACAAACAATAGACTAATCCAAAAGCCTGTGAGAAAAGGCTGGAGAATGAGAAACTCTCAATGACCTCAAAATATCTGTGGTGTATTTGTGGAAATTGAGAAGGCTTTGCAGAGGAAATACCTGAAAATTGCCTAAATTCTCAACTTCTGCGGACTTTAAGGCTTTATGGAAGAGGGAAGGAAATGGTGAAGAAGTGCTATAAAGTGCCTGGTTGGGTGCTGAAGATACGGCTAACACCCACAGAGCCTCTTGGCAAAGACTGAAAGATGTTTAGTTACAGGAGTTTAAGGGAACCTCTGCTCAGTTACTTTTAAAGTAACCACTAGACTGCTGTACTAAGAATCTCTAGTAGAGTATTGTACAATGCAGAAAGAAATGACAAGAATAGACACATTGGCCTTGCTTCAAGTCTTAGGATGAAAGTTTTCAGTATTTCAAAATTAAGTATTAATTATTAAGTATTAAATAACATAGAACTTTTCTGGTAGGGGCTCTTTATCATGTTGAGAAATTTCCTTCTGTTCTTAGAGTTTTTTTTGAACCATACTAGGGTACTGGATTTTGTTAAATGTATTGTGCAGAAATTGAAGCCCTCATATATTGTTTGTGGAAATGTAAAATGGTTTAGTAACCATTTAATATAACTTGGTGTTTCCTCAAACAGTTAAAATTAAAATTATTACATATGAACTTTTATAATTACATATGATTGTATTAGGGGCATAATCTTTTTCTCAAAATAGCATTTAAAAAGTAAATTTGCTCATTATAACACCTTTGAGATTTCTTTCATATTGGAAAATCATTTTGTAAAAGGTACAAATTTGCAGCGCTGTCAGAAAAGTTCCTATTTACTCTACATTTACCAACATTCTGCATTATTTGCATAAAGGGAAAAGAAAATAAGAAAACAAAAGAGCTGTTAAAGCATTAACTGTGAAAAAAAATCTTATCCTGATAATTTTATATAGGAATTTCTGAAGTATTTCAGAAACAAATAATTTATTTTCTAATGAGACTATTTCAGAGCTTTACATAAAAGGGAAAGGTTCCATAGTGTAATATTGAAAACATCTGACAAAATAGGACGAAATGACAAGCAGATTAATTTATATTTTTGAATATTGATGCAAACAATACTACATAAAATGCTACTGAAAGATACCTAGGAACAGATGAAAATATCCTACTATTGTTATGTATATTTTCTACAAGAAATTGAAGGTTAATTGTCATTAGATAATAAAATAATTATTCACATTAATACATCAAGAGAAAAATAATCAAAAGATAGTTACTACAATTCAATATTGATTAAACAATATACCTTCAAGGCACAAACATAGTAGAAGTGCATGGCAGAGGAACATTGTTCACGTCATGGCAGCTGGTGGCACAGAGAGCAAGAAGGGAGAAATTCAGGTAAGAATACATCTTCCCAGGTGTTATCAAAGGATTAGCACATTGATGAGTACAGTATCCACCAAAATCCAACAATATTCCAAACACATGAAAATTCAGGAAAACATTTTAGATCTAAACCATTATCAGAGTTATTTTTTCATTGCTAGGACACAGTGCACAACACCCGTACCTTGAAAGAGGAAAGGTTTATTTTGGCTCATAGTTTGTAGAGATTTCAGTCCATAGTTGGCTAGCTCCAAGTCAGTGTGGCACATGGCAGAAGATCACAGCAGAGAAAAAAAATTTCATGGCATGGCAATAGGAAGCAGAAAGCAATCAAGTAGGAAGGAAGGAGATACACCTTTCTAGGCCATGTCCATTGTGATCCACTACCTCTGACTAAATTTCATATCCCAACATTCCATTTAGCTATAAACTCATCAGTGGATTAACTGACTGATGAGTATCATGCTCCATTTTCCAACCACTTTCCAAAAGCTGCATTTATGAGCTTATATGGTTTTGGGGGGACTTCTAGATATAAATCATAAAATTCTGTTCCTGACCCCCAAAAGACTCATAAGCATTCTTTAATACAAAATGCATTTATTCTATCCCTAAATGTTGACAAATTCCTAATCTTATGGGAGAAGTATAACTCCAACCGTGCTAAATGTCAGATGTGCAGAGTTAGTGTGACTTGAAATCCAAGAATGAATTCCAAGAGATAATGGAGATTAAGATTGGGAAATAATTATTAAGAGATAGCTCCTGAGAAACGGGAAGGGTCCTGAGTGGATTGCTACTGAGGCTTTTTGTCACAGGTACTCTATACAGCAAGTCAAAATCTGGGTACAGAGTGGGTCAAAGTGTAATCAACCAATGAAATTACAAGTATAGATAGTTAATATTGATCCAGTATGGAAGCACATCAGGTAGAAAGTGTATATGGCTGACATCATTAAACTTGCCTTTTCTATGACTTCAAAAGAAGAACTATTTTGGAAAGGGGTAGCTCCATGTGTTCTGGTCATCTACCCAGGTGTTTGATGCATATCTTGACTGAATGGACTGGGTAGTACTAATTACATTTCTTCTTATCCCTTAGGAAAGTATGTAAGTTGGGACATTGTGACTTTATATTGAGGCTTTGCCTTCTTCAAATATGACTCCAGTCACAATTCTGATGTCTTCAGTCTTCACTGTCTTCCTTGTGAACCCAGTCTCTCTCTGACTATATATTAATTTCTGTCTAATTTGGCTGCCTCTAATATTCCCCTCTCTGAAGGGATATCCAAACTGAGGTGTTGTAGTCAAGGTTTACAAAGCAAAAGATTTAATAAAGGACACATAGTTTATAATGGTCACCCAAAGGGTGAAATACAAATGTGGGAGAAACCCAAAGAATATAGCTGAGGCAATCTAGCTGAGACAGTGTTCTCCCATGGCAATGTTCTGCACAAGTCCTACTGAAGACCAAGAGTACATGGTAATAACTTCATGAGTGCAACTGGAGGTCTAAAGAACACAACAATATCTCATGCAAGTCTATATCAAGAATATGCACTGGGAAGCCCCAAAGGTCATTGGTTGAAGCTAGAAAGTATGTGCCAGTGAGATGAAGGATCTGTGCTAGCAGGCTGAGGGATCTGCACTGGAGCCATGAAGCAATGTTCACATAAGGACCAGAGCTCCTTTGACATTAACTTCAACCATCCTCAGCAAAACTGAGGACTGAGCACCTCCAATAATGATAACAACTGTGTTCATATCAGGAAAACCAGCATGAAAAGCTTTTCCAGGACAATCAATAGCATACCATCTTTCTCTCTAGTTCTGCTTTTTTAGAATGTTGGCAAGAGTCCACAGGTGGGCTATCCACACCCAGCATCACACTGATTTATTTTAGCTGGGTGTTACAAGTTGATCATTCATTAAACCATCATAATTTTAGGGGAAAATGGGCAAAGTTTCAATCTGACTGCTTTGAACTAAGTATAGGAGACCACAACCAGGGGCCTTCTCCAGGGAGCTAATCTGATGGACCTTGGATAGAAGTTATGCTGCAGTTCAGCAATTACGAATTCTCTTTACAATACTGGTCTAGGGAATCCCAGTAAAAGGAGTATGGCACACTTGTTGCTGTTTCCATCTCAAAAGTACTTGGAGTTTGGCAGTCTCTAGATGAGGATAAACAAATTTTTAAAAGAGAGTAACCATATACAATCAAAGCCTGAGCACTACATTGAAAAGACAGTTTGGGGAAAGACACTGCTCTTAAGGGCTCGAACAGTGATTACAACCAACTGGCTTCTAGATCTCTTTACTGAAGGAGGTTTTCTGTAAGTCTGATATTTCTTCTAAGATTTTTTCAACAGATCTGAGTAATTTATCATTTATTAATACATAAATCAGTGATCTTAAAGGACAATTTCAGCTAAAGAATTTAAATATTCTTGTGATTTTTTAGATTACACTGTAATTTTTAGCTTCACTGAACCATAAGAGTGATCAGCTACAGGAGTAGCTGAGAACTGCCAGTAGGGTCAGTGACTGAAGCAACTATTTTATATCTAGCCTTTATTACTATGGTATTAATATTTGTTCATCTTTTGGTTATACTTTTCTGCTGAGTGTTTAAGACCAAGTTAAAGTGAGACGTGTGTTAGTCAAAATTGACTCACACTGTATATCAAGTTTATTTAAGGCTATTCAGGCATTACTTTTGAAGCCTCGTATATAGCCATTTAACTTCTCTGTTAGTGTCAGCCATCAGGATGGATCATGATCTTGCTTGACCATGTGGTTTCTCACAGAAGCATTGCACAAGTTTCTCTTTTGGGGAACCCACCTTTTTGAAACACTGTACATTGGTTGACTCTTGTTCTCTGAAGTACAACAATCTCCCTGCTTGGGAGGCTTGGTGAGTCACCAAAACCATAGGATCTTATTCTCCTTTAGTCCCGTGTCCTTGTTGAACTGATAGGGCCAGGGCCAAAACGTCTACCCTCTTAACCAAGTTATTTTGCAGTTCTCACCTCCAAACCTCAGCTATTGAACACCCAGAAAATTGGTTATTATTATGGAAGAAGTAGGTTTAATATTATGATTTTATATAGATATTGAGCACCTACAAATACATAGTATGAAAAATGATAGTATTAACTCTTTACCAATTATAGTTATCTTAGAAGTTGAATCCCTGCAGAATGTTAACAGATAACAATTATAAAGTTTTACAGAGAAAAGGAGATCAAGGGCAATATAACTTTTTAGCATGACAGTCATGATAACATTATATCTGAAACATTTAAATTTCCATTTTAGTACAAAATAACATTTAGTCAGTTATCTTTATCTAATTAAAAGTATTTAATGACACAAAGGAACTTTAACCTAATTTGTTATCTTTTAACCATTTTCTATTATTTAAGTAGAATGTACTTATTTATAAATGTACTATATAGATTAATGCCTAATCCGTAATCATTAACATGACATTTTCTGTACTGCATAGCATTTAGGTACCTCTAACTTTATAACACAGTTACATAACAATCATACCAACACAAGTGTAGAAACATGCCTGAATCATTTGTTTGGCTGTTTCTTAATGAATTGATACATACATTTCATCACAAGTAACTGGAACACATGTAAGAGAATGCCAGAAGTGTGGGCCTAAAATGTTTATCTCCATAAATAACTTTATGGTGGAAATCACCAGCATGATAAGATGGTTTTTAGTTTCTCATGTTTCAAATCCTATACACTTGGGAATATAACATTTAATGTACAGTAAGCCGAGTGATAATAGGTATTACAGCTATAAAGAAACCTTTATAGCTGTATTATTTAGTGTCTACTCTTTACATTTTTACATATTTAGTGTCTACTCTTTTTTTTTAGACTCCTTTAACAGGTTTTATAATGTGTAACTATACTGAGAAGAATTAAGGACATTTATATTCAGGAAGCATGGTAGGTCACAGTGGCACCTCTTTGACCAGTGTGCAAGGCAAGCAGGACCCTGGGCATCATCTGGGGCCTCAGTGGTTACTGGCCACACCTGTAGTGTGTCTACAGGGGCTGGGATGAATGCCAGACACCTTTAGGAAACCCAGTGAGCCACTCTGATGCCTCTCCCACTAGTGTGTGAGGCATGTGGAGCACTGGAGAACTTCTGGGGCCTTAGTGATCACTCCCAGAAAACCATTCACACTGCTAGGAGCTCAGCTGAAACCTGGATAGAGTCAGCAGCCACGAGGAGTACACCCTCTCCCCTCCCCTTCCAGTGTGGGAAGCAGGCTCTGTCCTTGCAATATCTGAAGCCTTGGTGAATATGATGTGGAAGCTGCTCCCTACACTTGTGAAAGATGTGCTGAACCCCAGACCATCTCAGGAATACTGGTGAGCCTCTCCTGCCCTTCCGACACACACCTGTGAGCCAACTGACTGCAAGAAAGTTAGGGATCATCTGGAACCCTATCTTAACACAACTCACCAGCAAAGGAGATGCACTGAGCACTGTGGGTCTTAAGACTCAAGCATGCCACTCACACACAATCAGGAGAGTGAGGCTACACTCCAGACAGGCACTGGATCTCTTAAAAACAAGAAACCGGGAAATAATTCAACAAATACAAGATGAAGCAAAGAAAAACAATGTAAGATTAATAGGTACCAATGAAACAGCAGGTGTCAACACAAGTGACATAAAAAGACTACTTGCAGAAATAATAGCAGAAAATTTCCCAGGCATGGTAAGAGAATCAGACATGCAGATAAGTGAAGCATATAGAATTCCAGTTAATCATAACTAAAATAAATCTACACCCAAACATATAGTGACCAAGATCCCAGAAACTCAACAAAAGCTCAGAATATTAAAAGCTGTTAGAGAAAAGAAACAGATCGCTTATAAAGGAAAGCTTATCAGAGTCACAACAGACTTCTCAACACAAACCATCAAGGCAAGAAGATCTTGGAGTGAAGTATTTCGGGTTCTGAAAGAAAACAACTTCCATCCCAGATTTATGTACCCTGAAAAACTATCTTTCAAATTTAATGGAGAAATAAAATATTTTCATGATAAACAACTGAAGAAATTCATGAGTGCTAAACAAATCCTACAAAGAGTATTAAGAAATATTCTAGAAAGAGAAAAACAGACCACAACTTCAAGAACAACAACAGACAGGAAACAACAAGCAGAACAAACAGTTAAAAAGTGGGAAAAAGGAGGATCCAACAATAGGAAAATATCATGAAAAAGATAAGCCAGTACATATCAGTTATAACCATCAATGTAAATGGTCTCAATGCACCAACCAAAAGAAGCACACTAGCAGATTGGATCAGGAAACAAAATCCAACTATATGCTATATACATGAAACATATTTAACTAAAAGGAAATTCATAGACTAATAACTACAGGATAGAAAACAATACTCCATGCAACAGGAACACAGAAAAAAGTGAGTGTAGCTATTCTGTTTGCAGATAATGTGAACTTCAAACCAAGAACAATCAAAAGAGATAAAGAAGGTCGCTAGCTACTTGTGAGGGGGAAGCTTCAAGAGGAAGAGATAAAAATCATAAACATCTGTGCAACAAATATAGGAGCACCCACCTATATGAGACAAATTTTAACAGACATGAAAAATGAAATAAGTAGCAACACAATTGTAACAGAGGACTTTAATGCATCATTGTCACAAAGAGATAGATTAAGTAGACAAAAAATTGGGAAAGAAATAACAGAACTTAATCAAACTTGTGAACATATGGACTTAGTAAACTTTTACAGAGTGTTCCACCTGACAGCATCGCAATACATATTCTTCTCAGCTGCACATGGGACAGTCCCTAAAATAGACCATATACTAGTACATAGAACATGTTTAAGTAAATGCAAAGGAATTGAA
>PVLD010030542.1:0-16718 GCA_004027595.1 Dinomys branickii
AAATTTGCATGTCTGTATATGGGTCCATACATCTACAATTCGAAGATATCAATGGATAAAGCAACAACTACTGTTGAGACCATATCACCTTGTCTATAGATTAGTTGTGATTGTACTATTTTCTATGATAATGGGTGTCTGTTTGTCAATATGTTTTTGTACTTTTATGTTTCTAAAATAAAAAAAAAAAAAAAGGAAAGGCCAAAGCATGCATAATCATCCCTTGACCACCAGCCTTGCTTCTCTTTCCTTTCCAGTTATCTTTGTTTTATATACTCTCCTTCTCAAATTTCCTGTCCACATGGTAAAACCACTCTACTGAGGGGAAACACTTTGCACACAAGCTCCTAATTTATGATCAGTTCTATTATACAATTATAAATTTTGATTCTATGGTATAAGATACAAAATTAATAGTTACCACAGTTTGTCATTTTCTAAACTGTGCTTGATGATATTAATATTGATAATTATACTACTTTAGCTAGGATGTCATATCTGTTATAATCAGTTGCTCTCCCTTCTGTAACAGTAGTGGGAAGCTCTGGGGTTATAACCTCACCATAACTCTACATCAAAGGACTGGAGACTGAGTCAAACAGATATCAACATCCCACTCTTAATTAATTGGGAAGGTAGGATCTTGAGACAGACACAAAGCAAGAAACTCCTGCACAAGAAGATATCCCTGAAGTACAGACTTTTCCTAGAGAGGACTTGATACTAGTGATATAGCTACCTACTCAAAATTCCATAAGGATCAACAGAGAAAACAAAATAAAAATTTTTTGAAATAGAAAATGACAAGGTGTGTGTTTGTTCGGGGCTTATTTTTGCAAGGGGAAATAACATAATATAATACAATACAATACAGGACACATATTTTATAAGATTATTTATCATAGTCACCCAAAGAATGATATACCAAAGAGTGTAAGTAATCTCTCCACACACTAAAACCAAGGAATCCATCTGAGGGCCTGGATCCCACGGAAATGTCCTGCATGAGTCCAGCTGAATATCTAGAGCTCATAACAATGCTTCCCACGAATCCAACTGGAAGCTCAGAGCCCATAACAATATCTCATGCAGGCCTGTTTCATGAATCTGTGCTGGGAAGGCCCAAAGTTCAGTGGTGGAATCTAGCAATTCTATGCCAGCACGATAGAGGATCTGTGCTAGCAGGCTGAGGTATCTACACTGGAGCCAGGAAGTGATGCTCCAAATAGGAACCAGAGCTCCCCAGAGAGGTACCACAGCCATCCTCAGTAACAGTGAGGTCCTGAGCTCCTCTGGTGATCAAGATGGCCGAGTTCCCATCAGGGAAGCCAATGCAGCAAACTTCTCCAGGACACTGGCTGAGCACCATCTTCCCCTCCAGAGCCAGGAAGTGATGCTCAAAGTGAGGGCCAGAGCTCCCCCAAAGTGAACCAAAGCCATTCTCAGTACCAGTGAGGTCTTGAGCTCCTCAGAGGATAAAAACAGCCAAGTTCATTGGGAAAGCCAGCATGACAATGTCCTCCAAAACAACCAACAGCTCCTTATGGCTTCTACTAGCTCCCAACAGCCTCCCTTCTTCCTCTCCAGTTCTTCCTCTTATGCTGCTGGCAACTGTCCTCAGATGGGCCTCCCACAGCCTGCACCACTTTTACTCAGTTCAAGGAGTTATAAGCTGACGACCAGTTGTGAATCCAATACAAAATGCAAAAGTAAAGTACAATTTCAGATCTCCAGCTCACCCAGAAGGCAAGTTCAGGTGACATCAACATAGAAGAAAATGGAAGATACATACCTGAAATTTCTGAAATGATAACAAATGAAGTAAAGAAACAAATCCACGAGGCTGTTGAGGAAATCAGAACAGCTATTTTTTACCTGAGGTAATCTCTCAGGTAAGAAAGAAATGACTACCATAATGAAGGACTTGCTCAGTATATCTACTGAAGACAGATAAAATACAGAGGAAAATGATGGAAACCTTGAATGAACAATATAGAAAAAAGAATGCCTAAAACAGATTCAATGAGATATCTAAGAAATTAAAAATTCCATTGAAAATTAGCAAATTGCTTGGAAGAAACTAAAGACAGACTTTCAGATATTGAAGACAGGATCATAGCTAGTGATCACAAAAGGAAAGATCTCTTAACAATAACAAGGGACCAGGAAATAACAATTCAACACCTGCAAAGTGATGCAAAGAGAACCAATATATGACCAATAGGTGTAAATAAAAAAACAGGAGAAAATACAGATGATATAAAAGAACTATTTACAGAATTAAGAGCAGAAAATTTCCCAAGCATGGGAACAGAACCCAGCAAATACAACTCCAAGTAGCCATGATCAAAATAAATCTACCCTCAGTCATACGATAATCAAGATCTCAGAAATTTAACCAAGATGCAAGCACAAAAAATGAATATTAAAAAGCTGTTAGATAAAAGAAACACATCACATATAAAGGAAAGCCCATCAGAATCATGGCAGATTTCTCAACACAAACCCACCAGCCAAGAAAAGCTTGGGATGAAGTATTTCATGCCCTGAAATAAAACAGCTTATAACCCAGACTGATGTACCCTGCAAAACTATTTTTCAAAATTAATGGGAAAATAAGATGATTCCATGACAAAGAACAACTGAAGAAATTCATGATGATCAAACCAACCCTACAAAGAGTACTGAAACATATTCTGAGATAAAAATGACCACAATTCCAAGAACAACATCAGAAAAAAACTACCAAGCAGGGCAAGCAATAAAACTGAAGGAAAAAGTAGAGAACCAATAGCGGGAAATTAACATGACAAAGATAACCCAATACATATCAGTTATAACCTTCTGTGGAAATGGCCTGAATTCACCAATCAAAAAACACAGATTAGCAGAATGGATCAAAAACAAGATTTAACATTATTCTTTATATAAGAAACACATATAACTCAAAAGGAAATTCATAGTCTAAAAGTCAAAGGATAGAAAACAATACTCCACGCAACAAAAGCCCAGAAAGAAGAAGAGGTAGTTATTCTGTTTGCAGACAATGTGAACTTCAAACCAAGAATGATCCAAAGAGATAAAGATCACTACACACTTGTTAGGGGGAAACTTTAAGGTAAAGAGATAACAAACATAAGTATATATGCACCAAATACAGGACCACCCAACTACATAAGACAAATATTAATAGACATGAAAAATCAAATAAGCAATAACACAACTGTAACACTGGAACTTAATACCCCATTGTCACAAAGGAATAGATATTCACCTGAAAAATCAGCAAAGAAATAACAGAACAGAAACAAATCTGTGCACAAATGGACTTAGTAGACATTTGCAGAGTGTTCCATCCAACAACATCTGAATACACATTCTTCTCAGCTACACATAGATATTCTCTAAAATATATCATTTACTTAAGCAGAACAGGCTTAAGTAAATGCAAAGGAACTGAAATTATCCCACACATATTATCTGACCCTAGTGCAATGAAATTGGAAATTAATGACAAAAGAAACTGCAAAAACTTAACAAACACATAGAAATTAAATAACATCTTCCTAAACAACCAATGAGTCACAGATGAAATTCAAGAAGAAATTAAACAATATCTACAATTAAATGAAAATGTAGATATAACACACTGGAATCTGTGGGACACAATGAAAGCAGTCCTAAGAAGAAAATTTATGGCAGTGAATTCTCACATCAGGAAAACGGAACAAGCACAAATAATGAATGAATCAAAGAAATGGCTCTCTGAAAGAATAAATAAAATCGATAAACATTTAGCCAACTTTATCAAAAAAAGGAAAGAAAAGCTGAAATTCGTGCAAAGAGAAATGAAAAGAATAAAATTACTACAAATTCTGTGGAAATTCAGATCATCATTACCTACTTTTAAAATTTTTACTCACATAGGATAGAAAACACAGAAGATATGGACAGATTCCTAGAAACATATGAATTACCAAAGCCAAGTCAAAAAAGTATAAAAATTCTGAATAACCCAGGATCAGTGAATGAAATTGAAAACATAATTAAAAACTTACCAACAAAGAAAAGCTCAGGTCTTGAAGGATTCATTGCTGAATTCTACAAGAAACTTAGAGAAGATTTAATGTAAATGCTTCTCAAACTCTAATTAATTTGAGAGGGAAGCAATTCTCTCTAACTCATTCCTGGAGGCATTTATTACCTGATACAAAAACCAGCGTAAGACCCAACTAAATAAGAGAACTATAGGCCAGTCTCTCTAATGAACATAGATGCAAAAATCATCAATAAAGTATCAGCAAACACAATGCAGCAAATGATCAAGATGATTCACCATGACCAAGTAAGATTCAACCCAAGGATGCAGGGATGGTTCCATACATACAAATCAATAAACATAATACACCATATCAACAGAGCCAAAGACAAAAATCATATGATCATATCAATAGATGCAGTAAAAGCTTTTGATAAAGTTCAACACTCATTCATGGTAAAAACCCTACAGAAAATAGAAATAGATGGTCTTTACCTCACTCTGATAAAAGCCATCTATGACAAACAAATAGCCAACATCATAATAAATGGACAAAAACTGAAAACTTTCACTTTAATATCAGAAATGAAATAAGGATATCCACTATCCCATTCCTATTCAGTATAGTTCTGGAAATATTAGCTAGAATAATTAGATAAGAGAGAGAAATAAAAGGAATAAGGATAGGAAAAGAAAAAGTTAGATTATCATTATTCTCAGAAGTCATGATTCTCTACATAGAAGACCCCAAGAACTCCACTAAAAGACTCATAGAATTAATAGTCAAATTCAGTAGCATAGCTGGATACAAAGTCAATCCTCAAAAATCAATAGCATTCCTGCACACAAACAATAAACTCACTGAAAGAAAAATTAGGGAAACCACACACTTCACATAGCATCAAAAAAAGGAAATACTTACAAATCAATCTAACAAAGGAAGTAAAAGATTTACATATTGAAAATTACAGCACTATGAAAAACAGCATCAAAGAGGATATCAGAAAATGGAAAGATATTCCTGCTCATGGATAGGAAGAACAAGCATTGTGAAAATGGCCATACTCCCAAAACTGTTATATAGATTTAATGCAATCCTGATCAAAATACTATTATCATACCTGACAGATCTAGAAAAAACATTCCTAAAATTTATTTGGAAACAGAAGAGACCTAGAACAGTGAATTTAATCCTCGGCAATAAAGCAAAGGCAGAAGGCATCACAATGCCTGACTTGAAATTATACTACAAAGCTACTGTGATAAAACCAGTCTGGTAATAGCAAAAAATAACAGACCTGAGGAACAAAGGAACAAATCAGAAAAATGCAGACACAACTACAAATACACTCAGCCATCTTACCTTTAACAAAAAGGCCAAACATGTTCACTGAAAGAAAGATAGTCTCTTTAACAAATGGTGCTAGAAAAACTGGCTTTCCACATGACAAAGACTAAAATTAGATCCGTGTCTATCACCATGCACTAAAGTCAAAACGATCTAAATATTAACAAAACTAATTAATTCAACTAAAATCAAAGGTCTAAATATTAAAATAGAAACACTAAGTTTACTGGAAGAGAAAGTAGGTAGAAATCTTGAAGATACAGGGTGGGCAGAGAGTCAATGAACAAACCTCAAACTGCACAGGAAGTACTTCAAAGAATCAACAACTTGGATCTCATCTTAATAAAAATCTTTTTTCACATCAAAAGAAATCACCAACAGAGTAAAAAGACAACCCAAAGAGCAAGCAAAAATTTTAGCCATCTATATCTCAGACAATGAACTTGTATCTAGAACATATAAGAAGTCAAAAAAATCAGGTCCCAAATTCAAAGATCCAATCAAAAAATGGGCATCTGAGATCAATACACACTTCTCAAATGAAGAAACACAAATGCAAATAAATACATGAAAAAATGTTCAACATCATTGGTCATCCAAGACAAGCAAACTGAAACAACACTGAGATTCTGTCTCACCCCAGAAAGAATGGCTATCATCAAAAAATCAACCAATAACAAATGTTGGCTGGGCTGTGGGGAAAAGGAACCCTTCTCCACTGTTGGTGGGAGTGTAGACTGGTACAACCACTGTGGAAATAGTGTGGCAACTCCTCAAAACACTGGGATTAGAGCTCCTATTCAACCTAGCTATTCCTCATCTGGGTATCTTCCCAAAAGAATTAAAAACATCATACCACAGTGATATATGTACACCCATGTTTATAGTAGCACAATTTATAATGGCTAAATCTTGGAAGCAACCCAAATTCTCACTAACTGAGAAATGGGTAAAAAGATGTAGCATTTTTATGCAATGGGCTACTATTCAGCTAAAGAAAAATAAGCTCAAGGATTTCATAGGTAAATGGATGCAACTTGAAACCATACTCATAAGAGAAATAAATCAGACTTGCATGTGTAAACATCATATTGTCTCCCTAGTGTAAGAAAATTAAAGAGTAAATAAGATCCAAAATGCACAATAGATATTGTGAAATGGGAAGAAAGTACTCAAAAGGAAAGAACAACTGGGATGGGGTACAGGAGAAAAGAAGGAAGGGAAAAGAAAAAGATGGTAGATGATACATAGATAGGTAGATAGATATACAAAATAGCTAAAATATTATACTATTAATTTCTATGAATTCACTGAAAATTAAGCTTTGTTCTTATACTGTTTGCTCAATTTTTCATGCCTACATCTTATAACTTGAGCAACTACTTTGAAGGTAACAATATACAATGTATTAACCATTATTTGTCTCATATTACCTTGGTTTCAAATTTTGTATCATTATTTTTCTCTCTTTAAAATGAAAAAAAAAGACTCACTTTGTCAGACTTACAAACAAATCCAACTACAAATGTTCTCCATGAGCAGAACTAGTTCACAAGTCAGGGATTTACTGGAGCTCTAAAATCTCTGTTTCTGTCGATGGCTAGGACATTCCTAAGCCCTTAACTTTCATTCCAGTCTTCTTACTGAACAATCATTTGGAATCATAACAATAAGCCATGTGGGGGTTGTGGCAAGCAGAAAATGGAGGGAGAAATGATCAGGACTCTCTAGTAGCCAGGGAATAGGGAGGGAGTTAGCCATGGAAACAGAGAAAGGCAAGCAGAACTGGGTTATATTTTGAAATAGTATTGATAGTTCTTCCAGGTGGATTAAGTGTGAGAAGAGAGAAAGAAATATCAAAACAGACTCCTACTTTGGGTTCAGTCCAAGAATGAGTAGCTTGGTCACTCCCTGGCTCTGAAAGATGGAAGAGATTAGGTTTGGATATGGGGAATGTGGGATAGGGAGGAATCAGGAACTCCTTTTGGGACACACTTGAGTATGAGATGTGTTAGGCATCCACGTGAAGATTCTGACAAAGGGCTTCAATATGTAAAACTGGAATTTGGTGGGAGGAGTCCGGTACATACCAACAGACTAAGTCAAAGGTAATGAGAGACTGGTACACCTCCCAGCCATAGCCAGGCAGGCATCATCAAGGGGAGATGCATCTCAGGAGCCAAGCTGCAGTCCCCAGAAGTCCAGGCAGAGAATAAGGACCAGAGGGCTCATAACAAAGCTCTTTGAAATGAGGAGATGCCTTCACAGTACAGCAGCCAGGGGAGTGTGCGGGCTGGATACTCACACACCAACCAGAAGCCACGTTCTGGGAGCCACAGTGGGTGGGAAGCCACTCAACTGGAGAAGAGACCATTATACAGTCCAAGACTTCAGACAGCACTGACTGCGTGGCTGAAGGAGAGAAGGGCATCAGTGAGCTCTAAGGAGCAGCCTGGCCACCAGGGCCCAGAAGAAGACCATGTGTGTTGGCTCCCATGTCTGAGTCTCTACTAGGCTGAGCCCACAAAGCAAATCTGATTCTTCTTGATTCTTCTGATACATGGTACATGAGTGTTTCTGTTTCTGGTTCGTTTTATGTGGTGCTAAGGAATGGAACCCAGACCTCAGGCACGCCAGGCTAGTGCTCTGCCACTGAGCCACAGCCCAGCCCCTCATGTGTGTATCCAAGAAGGAAGAGTGTTCCAGCATGGGTCTGGATTGGCAGTGGCCTCTCCCTTCTCAAACTGGGCATAGGCTCTGGGCTTGGGATGGCAGGAAGGGCTGCTCTCTGAGCACTGTGTGAGTCTTTGTGAGTTCCCATGTGAGGGGTAGGTGGCTGGGAAGAAGGCTACAGTTCTTAAGTGAAAGGTAAAATCTCAGAGCTCTCCTCTGGGTAGCTCTAGGCACAACTTTAGCTCCCTCTACAGAGCTTCTCAGCCGCCTACACAGGATCTTCCACCTGCCATGGCTCTATAGCCCTTCAGAGACCCCAATATAAAGAGGAAGAAGTGGCTAGAGCTCCAGCACAGCCCCACACACCACAGGCCTCTCCCCAAAGCCGAACACCTGGGGCAGCCCTGGACAGTCATTGCACTGGATTCTCCCCACCAATACTGCCCAGAGAGCCCACTGTAAACCAAAGAACTCACCAGCCACCAGAGTATATGAGTTTCAGTATTCACCCAGGCCCAGTGTCCTGCCTTGTGATCAGATGGCCTTGGCTACTACCCTCAACGGTTGGCATTTGAAAAATGATTAGCATTTCCTTGGTTTCCATGAATCAGACAGTGACAACCCCCTGAGCTTTCTGTCTCTTCAGAGCACCATGACCGGAGAACAACAGCAGAAGCCAGCTCCCGTGTAGTTCCGAAGTTCCTGTCTCTTGAAATGCTTGGTCAAGGCCGAACATCACAGTGTAACCATCCTCACTGGTGGCTTCCCCTCCTCATCCACATTCTGGTGGTGAAGGGCCTCGAGGCTCCTCCAGCCTTCTGAGCTACCTCCAGGTTCCTGCTTTGCTGTGTATTCATCTGTGTATTCCTAATGCAATCATTAAGCCCCAGTGGCTCCTAAGAAGGTGCTTAGTACCTTAGAGCTGACTCCTCAGCTGAAACGTTGTCCTTGGAAGTTTCTGGTCCTGTATTTTGAAAGCAGTTTGCTCACAGAACTGAAGCTGCATGTACCTCATTTTTTCATACAGAATTGATAGGTAAGTGAATGATACACCTGGTTCCCGTAGCCCTTTTCATAAAAACTGATGGGATTATCTGACCTGACCCGCGGGTAGTCAACGGAGACTCTAGAGGGGGAGCGGGGATTAAGAAAGGAACAAGAGACACAAGAAATGGAGACAAGACAGGAGTCTGATCAGGTCTCGTTTATTGAGCGAAAGCCTCGGGTATATATACAGAGCGGAATGGGGGATTGACGTCAGCGGGTAACTAAGCAACGGAGGGAAGTCCAAACATCACACGAGGGTGGTCCAGGCATCAAGCGATAGCATGTGACTATATCACGTGATAGCACATGATTTACAGGAAACAGAAACTTAACTTAGAGAAAATAGAAACTTTAACTCAGAATAGAAACTGAAACAACTCAAGACTCTTAAGATGGCTGGTATTTTACAAAATGGATGCCGACCGCAAGTCTCTCGGCAGTACAAAATGGATGCCGACTACAGGTCTCTCAGCGGTCTCCCACAATTATCTGTCAGCCACCAGAGTGCTTGAGCTTCAGTAACCACCCAGGCTGTGTCCTGCCTTGCGCTCAGATGGCCTTGGCTATCACCTTCAACCTGTGCAGAGCTGCCTTCAAGACAGAGCTGGGCTGTGGATAAAGCTGCCCGCCTGTCCATGCTGGCCTATTCCTCTGAGAAACAATCTGATGGCCACCAAAGGTACTGTCCCAACAATCACAGGTAGAGGCCACTCTGCTGCCAGCAACGCAGGAGCCACATTTCCAAGGTGCTAATGAGATACAGGATACACAGCTATGCCAGGGTACCTGTGTTGAGGTCCTTGGCTGAACCAGTGACTGAGATTTGTGGCTCTGGACAAAATGCCAAGAAGCCCAGTCATGTGGTCTACCACATCTGCCTAGGCACAGCTGGCTTGCAGGTTCCTTTAAAACTTTTTCAAAGCAAATATTTCTTTGGCGGACGGGACTTGGGAAGGACCGTTGTGGGATGATACTGCCAGGGTGACTGGGGCCCCTGTGGACCCTGGGGACCCTCCCAAGAGAAAGCCTTTGTCAGAGCTTTGGTCACAGAAGCTCTGGACCCTGAAGTGAACGTGTTTGCATGAACCTGTGGACAGTAGTTGTACTGCTTGTCAAAAAATAGGGCAAGGGTTCCGAGAGCTAAGCGTGAGATGACAGGTCTGCTTCACATGCCCCATGGGGCAGCATCAATGGAGGTGCTCTGTGGGGTCCAGCTATGGTCCCACAAAGGTGGGCCCATCCCAGTGGCCAATGATTGGTTCCTGGAGAGAGTGGTCTCAGCTACCTGCACCCCAAGGATGGAAGAGACTGGGGGCCAAGAGCAGGGCAGCCCTGCACTACACTCCTTGCTGATCTCCAAGTCTTACCTGCATCCATAGCTGCTCTCTTTGGAGGCTTCTTTTTATCGAATGATTAATAGCCATACCAATATTCCATTATGTTACTTCTCCCTCTTTTCTGTGGGTGAAATAAAAAATTCTGTTCCGGCGTCATGGCAGGAAGATCTAGCAACTGCTCTGGGGAACCACAGCAGTCCCTCCTGCAGGTCTCATCTGTCCTACCTGACCCCACCCTTTTCTCCTCCAGTCTCCATTCCTATACCTTCTCCATCTCTCGGATTTATTAAAGGCAGAATGACCTGAGATGTTCAGAGAGCTGCCTCCCCAGTATCCTGGGCCATTCAGAGTATAGATGTGTGTCAAGGAGGCCACAGTGAGCCAGGCCAGGCCCCTGACAAATGCTAATCTCCAGCCACAGGTGAGTACATGTATTTGCTGTCCCAAGAAAATCCTGCTAGCTCCATTAAATAAACTTTTACATTAAATGTATTTTACATGTCAATAACTTTCACATTCTTGGATGCATTTTTTCTATGTAAGGAAAAAGCCAATAAATCATAGAAGCTCATCCCCAGACATCTTAACAATGTCTATTTTAATTGCCTTTTATGTTGGAAAGTGGGTTAAATACATTTCCCTGTGATTTGAGGAGTGACTGATTGCACACTTCCACTAGGGAAATGAAGTCATGTACCTGCACCTTGAACTGATCCCATGGAGGGAAAAGTGCCTCTTCAATGGCCTAGTGGAGCACAAGGACCACAGGCCATAGGGTAGAGACAAGACCTCCCGCCTGGGCTTGTGGCATATTACAGGCTCGCTGGTCCTGTGCAGTGGCTGATATTCCCCCTCCAGCCTGCCACAAGCTGAGGGTGTCAGCACTAGTAACCCAGAGGAACAAGAGAAGAGGACAGTTCTGAGTCACTTGGGAGTTTGTGGAAAACTCAAGGACTCAGAGGTCCACCTAATTCCAACCAGAGGTGAAGTGCAGGGTCTGGGATGTGGTCTTGTATTTTTATGCTTTGAATTTCACTAGAGGATTATGATGTCCAGGCTGCTTTAGAAAACCAGTTGGTGATGTGGCCAATGAAAGGTTTTTAAGGAACAGATGCTATTTCAGGTTTTGCAGGTCATGGAGTCTCTGCAGCAGGACCTTGCCCACCAGGAAGCAGGAAATAACCATTCAGGCCATATGGCCAGAATGACATGGCTGTGTGCCAATAAAACTCTCTTCGCAAAATAGGCAGGGGCTGTCTGGCCCAGGTGTGACTTTTAACCCCTAGCCTAAGCCCTTGTCTCTTGATGGGCACTTTAAAATGCAATAATTGCAAAGCATACAGATATAGGTTGTCAGCTCCCAGGAGGGACTGAAAATATTTTTATTACAATCCCATTTTAATTTGTTCAAATATCCAACTAGATATGAAATTCTCAATTTTTTTCTTTTATTTGACTTTAAAAACAAAACACTGTAGTAAATTAAATGCAAAACTATCACAGCAACAAAATTCAAATCAAAAATATAAATTCAAGGCAACAAGTGATGTTCTCCGAGCCCCAAATCACCACCCAGAGACTCAGCTCCACCACTCTTCCCTCCACACCCAACCCCTGCCCACGGGCACCTGTGACAGCACGCGGCCCTCCCCCCCACTGGGCAATCGGAGGGACACACAGAACAAGTACCGGGTGTGTGTGAAGCAACAGGCACAGCCTCGTGGTCGTGAGAAGAGTTCTGAGCTCTGCAGCCACCAAGGTCACCTGGAAGTTAGATCCTGAGTGATCTGTGTGAGTGCACACGTGCGTAACAGCTGCAGTGTGGTTGTGTGCATGTATGTTATGGCCCTGTCCTTCTGTGTGCATGTATTGTGGGCATGGCGTGTGTGCACACACATATCCATGGCACATTCATGCACACACAAGCACACACATGCACTTATGTACCCATGTACGCACACATATACAACCCTACACAACTCTATTTTCAGAAAATTGAAGCACGGGAAACTGTGAGAATTGCAGAGAAGCACAGCCTGGGAACAATAGAGGCTGGATGGGAGGCAGGGGGTGTGGGGAGCCGCACCCCACAGCCCTGCCACCTCTGAAAGAGGAACACCTACCTCTCTGTAAGGGAGCTGGCTTAGCCACCAGGGACAGAGAGTTGATCTGAGCTGAGATGTGGGTGGCTGTGACACACCAGGAACACATTCGCACTGCTGAAGTGACACTTTGCCCCCTGTATTCCTGACCAACAGTTTCCCGAGCACTGCAAATCTTACTGGGCTTAAGGCCAAAGGCAGTCAAGGGATTTAAGGTAAGTTTTCTTTGTTTTGAATATAGCATGGGGGAGGCAGCTTTGTGTGTGGAAAACATTCCAAACCCTTGGGAAAAGCCTGGGTGCTGGAGCAGCTGCTTGAAGGTAGGGTTACCAGAAAGGGGGTCCCTGACGGAGGTCAAGGGATGGGTGAGAGGAGTACACATCTGATCAGATTTGGGATAAGTAGTTTGCTGCCAGATATGTGATTCAAGCTCTTCCCTCTCATCTGTCTCTTGAGGAGAATTTGCTGAGAGGCTTCTTGCTGTCCCTATGCTCTTTCTGATGGAGGCAGATGTACCTTGGGCCGCAACACAGAAGACAGGGGGCCTCAGGGGCTGGGGATATAGCTCAGTGGAATAAGCGCTTGCCTAGCAAGCGCAGGGTCCTGAGTTCAATCCCCAGTACCGCAAAAAAAAAAAAAAAAAAAAAGACAGGGGGCCTCTGGAGAGCCCTCAGCCACAGTTGTACCCAGCACTGGTGCCTGCCAGGCCACCATCCTCCCTGCCTCTCTGCCCCCCCAGCAGGTATTAAGGGGCAGGCAGACACAAGCAACAAAGGGTGGTGCAAGCCCTGAATGCAGATACCTTAGTGGCCAAATGCCTGTTCCCACATTGGCCCTCTCCAAAAAGGGAGTCTTCACAAATTAAAGAGCTGTCACTGGTCTCCAGGCGGTTTTATTATTGGTTTAATTTTTCTTCCCCAGTATAGATATAAATATTTTATGTCTGATCCCCTGGAGATTCTGTTATGACAACCACAATAGGGAGCCTGCTGCACCCTAACAAAAACACCTGAGTGCAGAGAGACACTCCTCTGCCTCCCCAAATCATAGGCAGCCCCTGCGGGTTGCAAGGTCCAAGCCTGATGACAGATCCATCAGACAACAGGAGAGTGAGGATGCTGCTACGCTGATGTCCATGACCTCAAATGACAGCCCCAAAAGAGCCAGACGTGGGACTTCCGGGAAGATGGCGACCAGGTGAGCGGCAGAGGGAAACTCTCCCAGAGACCGATGCTTTGCGCGCGATGCCTGGTCCATGGATGCAAAACTCCAACTGATCAGGTTGCTCTCCGCAGCCTGAGCATTAAAGGACCGGCTGGACAAGCCGCGCGGCGAGAGGTAGGCGGATCCTGAGAGCTGGGCGCCCGAGGAATCGGTGCTGCGCTTGGGCCACAGCTCAGCTCAATCCGCGTACAGCCGAGAGAGCGATTGCGGCGGGACGGACCCTCCCAGCTCCTGAACCCGATCCGCTCGGAGGCGGCTGTAACCAGGATTTGTTGGAGGCGGCGGAGCAGAGTAAACTCAGAGAACGCGCTACTGGGGCAGATTGCGCCAATCTGGGCAGCAGTCTGGGATCCCGCTCAGAGCCCTGCCCCCGCAGCCGGCGCCGGGAGAACTGTGGCAGCTGCAGTCGGCAGGATTTCTGAGTCGGGAAGAAGCTCGATCCAGGGAGATACATCTGAACGGCATTCCTGTCTGCACGATCCCAGGGTGAGTTGATTGGGAACCCTAACAGGTTTTTCCTGAGTCTGGAAGAAGCTCCGCCCAGCGAGTGACATCAAAGCAGCATTAATGACTGCAGGATCCCCCGGGTAGGAAAAGCTAGCTAGGCGCCCTAACGGGATTTGTGAGGGGGGAAGGAGCTCCACCCAGGGAGGAACACCTGAGTGGCCTGTCTGCAAGACGCCTGGGGTGGCGAGATGTTTATACGCCCCAGCCAGGTCTCGGAGTAGGGAGTAGAAGTGGAAATCTCAGCGGACAGCTTAAGGGACATTCTCCCAAAGAGAAGGAATCATTGGAGCAGCCTCTGCAGCAGACCTTTGCCTGCTGAACTGCCTGGGGAATTTATAGCTCCACATTTCGAATCTGATACCCAAAAATGGGAAAACAGAGGAACAAAACGCAGTCTCAAAACTCAACCCCACCCAGAACAAGTTTTGAATGGGAGCATACAGGGGAACCAGGAAGCCACATACCTGCAAGTTATGAAATGATTGCATCTGAAATGAAACATCTCCAACAGGCCATAAAAGAGCTTAAAGCAGAAATAAGCCACATACCCGCAATGATTTCTCAGACAAAAAACGAGCTGAAAACAATGATGGAAGAAATGCTCCATACACATAGAGAAGAAATGGACAAAACACTAGAAGAAAATAGGAAACAAATGGAAACGTTACAAGAGCAATTTAGGAATGAATTACCAATAATGAAACAAGTCCAAAGAGAATGCCAGGATTTGAAAACTAACACTGAAAGCATGAAAAACCGTTTAAATGAAACCGAAGATAGAATTTCAGAACTTGAAGACAGCATGGCACCTTATGAGTGTGAAAGGAAGAATCTAAAGATATCATCAAAGACACAAGAAAAGTCAATCCAACAGCTGCAAGATGAGGCAAAACGTAACAATATTCGAATTATAGGAGGGTGTGAAACAGCAGGAGATCTCACAAACGATATAAAAAGAATATTGCCTGAAATAATAGCAGAAAATTTCCCAAACAAGGTAAAAGATACTGAAGTTAAGTTAAGCGAGGCATATAGAACCCCAATGATCCATAACCCAAAGAAAAACACACACAGGCATATAACAGTCAAGATCCCAGATATCAAGCAAAACAACACAATATTAAAAGCTGCTAGAGACATGAAACAGATCACCTATAAAGGAAAGCCCATCAGAATCACGGCAGACTTCTCAATGGAAACCATGAAAGTAAGAAGAGCTTTGAGCGAGATACTACAGATTCTGAGACAAAACAACTCCCAACCCAGACTGATGTACCTGCAAAATTATCCCTCAAATTCAATTAAGAAATAAAATATTTCCACGACAAAGAACAACTGAAGAACTTCATGAGTGCCAAACCAGCATTGCAAAAAGCACTAAAAGATATTCTAGACAGAGAAAAAAGAGACCACAATCCCAAGAACAGCTATAGAAATAACTCCCTAAACAGAACAAATAATTAAACAGTCATCAAAAGAAGGAAAACTTCAAGTAAATAACATGACTAGAATAAGCCAACATATAACCATGATAACCATTAATGTAAATGGCCTCAACTCAAAAGTCAAAAGGAAAAGATTGGAAGACTGCATTCAGGAACACAATCCAACGATATGCTGTATACAGGAAACACATTTTACTCAAAAGGAAATCCATAGGTTGAAAGTGAAAGGTTGGAAAACAATTCTCCATGCAACAGGTCCCCAGAAAAAAGCAGAGGTAGCTATTATGTTTGCAAACAATGTAAACTTCAAACCAAAAATAATCAAAAGAGATAAAGAAGGCCACTACATACTAGTTAGGGGAAAGCTACAAGAGGAAGAGGTAACAATCCTAAACATTTATGCACCAAACCATGGAGCACCTAACTTTACAAGTCAAATCTTGACAGATGTAAAAAATCAAATAACTAATAACACTATTGTAATAGGGGACCTAAACACCCCTCTGACGGAAAGAGACAGGTCAACCAGACAGAAAATCAGCAAAGAAATAACAGACCTGAACCAAAAGTGTGAACACATGGGCTTACTAGATGTATACAGAGTGTTCCACCCCACAGCATCAGAATACACATTTTTCTCAGCTGCACATGGGTCTTTCTCCAAAATAGACCACATTCTAGCCCATAGAGCATAACTACCTAAATGCAAAAGAATTCAAATTATCCCATGCATATTATCGGACCACAGTGCAATAAAATTGGAAATTAATAACAAAGAGAACTCCAAAAACCACATGAACACGTGGAAATTAGACAACAACCTACTGAATAACCAATGGATCACACAAGAAGTTAAAGAAGAAATTAAAAATTACCTACAAATAAATTAAAATGCAAGTACAACTTATCGGAATCTGTGGGATGCAATGAAAGCAGTCCTCAGAGGGAAATTTATAGCAATGAAATAATATACAAAGAAAATAGAAAGAGAGCAAA
>PVLD010030543.1:0-16750 GCA_004027595.1 Dinomys branickii
AATTGACATCAAGGTTCTGCTTTTCTACTACTGCCCCATAAAGCAAGGTATTCAGCATCTCATCTCTATGTACATCATGCAGGTAAATCTTTCAGACTGGCTGGTGCCTGGATATCACATTTCCCTTGCTAACTAGGCTATAGTAGTGTTCCACTGTGAAGCATAACCTAGTTATAATTCAAAACACAGAGCCAGGCGTGGTGGCGCACCCCTGTAATCCTAGCGCTCGAGAGGCTGAAGCAGGAGGATCATTGTGAGTTCAAGACCAGCCTGGACCACAAAGTGCGCTCAAGGCCATCCTGAGCTGCAAAGAGAGACCCTGTCTCAAAAAGACAAAAAAAAAAAAAAAAAAAAAAAAAACCTTTGTAATTCAAAACACATCATATGACACTATGCACTTCTTAGCAACTTGATAATTCTTTTAAGCAATTTATGTACCTGAGGTGCCTTACATTATCTAAAGACATTCATCAATATTTTATGCATTAAAAGTTTACAATACAAATTAGAAAGTATCCAAAGAACAAGGCTAAGATTTAATCGGTGCTCAGGAAAAAGGTGTCAAGAAAATTCCTGCTTTCAAACTGTTCTTTGAAGTATGACAAGGAGGGTGGTGGTGTACTAAAAAGAAAACTATCCTCCAACTCAAAACCTAGCTGCTCACTAGCTGTGTGACTCCAGGAAAGTAAAGCCATCTTCCCGAGCCACAGCTTCTGCGTTCCTCAAAGATAAAGGGATCTGTGCTCACCTTGGCAGTACCTATACTAAAACGACAGAAAGATCTACTTCCTACCGTGCCTGTGAGAAGCTAGTGAAATCGCTAGAAAGCTAGAACACACTACATAAAGTCAGGAAGCTCGCTATACTAGCACGAGTGCTCAAACAGATACACAGGCAAACTGAGGGGGCGATACCCACCTCAGGTGGTGCCTACCTCAGCCTACCAGAGGGGACGGACGCTGTCACCAGGACGGGTGAAGGAGGGCCACTCGTCCATCTGGTGGTATCGGCACAGGAGCCAGGGTCTTTGGATGAACAACACAAACAAAAGCACACACGGCCCCGTAGCAGAATGGGCCGTAGCCCAGGGTGCCAGGCGTGTACTGAGAGATGAGGGCACCGAGAAAAGCTAACACGGGATCAGACCTCATCCCAGGGTGCTGGGAAGCCACCGCCGGATGGAACCAGTGAAAACAAGACTTCCAGTCTGCGATCTGTCCCTGTACACAGGCTGCTACTCCAGTTGCATGCTCCTGGACGATGACTTTGAAACAAAGATTTTGATTGTCAATACACAAAAAGAAGTTACAGGACACTGAAGGAGTCCCTGCTCTGAGGTAGGCACAGTGCTACGTCTACCAAGTGTCGTGTCATTGTTCAGCACAAACCCAGCTGCAGTGGGGACACCATTCCCTACATTACACACCCAAGGAGAGGGAGGTTCCACAGAGAAAGCCTCTGGTCTAAATGCAAGGAATTGGGGGCTGGGGATATAGCTCAGTGGAATGAGCGGCTTGCCTGGCAAGCATAAGCTCCTGAGTTTGATTCCCGGTACAGCCAAAAAATAAATAAATAAATAAATAAATGCAAGGAATTACTAAGCAGCAGAGCCAGCTTTAGAAATTAGACTTGCCTGAATATTTACTGTAGCCAAAACTTCAAAGAAAAATAGGCACATTGACTTTTTTTCACTTAAATGAAAATTCAACTACTTGTGAATTTATATTTTTTAAATATACTTATTGAAAATTTTTAAATTCTTAGCTCAAGTATTATTTCCCAACAACCTCAGAATTTTTTTTTACTCAATACAAGCTAAATATTTGTTTAACTTGTTTTTGTTTTTTGAGACAAGGTCTCACTATGTAGCTTAGTCTGACCTTGAACTCATGTTGTAGCCCAAACTGGCTTCAAACTAGCAGCAATCCTCCTGCCTCAGTCTCCTGACTGCTGGGATAATAGGCATGTGACACAATGCCCAGATTTACAACATTTATTTTTAAAACCCTGATAGATATTATCCATTCCAATAGCTAAAGACATCTAGCTCAATCCCAAAGTCAAGAAGCTAATCATTGAAAACAATTTTTAATAAAATAGAATCAGAAAGTCATTTTAAAATCTTTATCATAAATGACTCAAAAATCTGTAGCTTCTAAGTCAGATCCCAAAGATTGTATAATACTGTCCTTTCAAGTCATCTTAAAAGACTACCTTAAAATACATAGTTTCACAAATGTTTTCAAAGACCATGGCCTTATTTCCTTAACACTAGCTAACTTTACTCAACTCCAAGATTTATTTTATCAACAAAAACAGAAAGTCTAGGGGCTCATGAATTTTCAAAAGACAACACAAGTATTGCTGAATTCCCTAAGAAACACTCACAACAAAACAGATTACCTACAGGTATACACACAATTCCTAGTCATTAAAATATAGCTCCTTTAAAGTATTACAACTATTCCTCTACAAGAGGGCAAGATACAGATGTGCAGCGAGGAGAGACACTCAGAAAGACGCAAAGCAAACTATGCCAGGTTCGCGGTGCTGAGCAAACTATGGTTAACATTTCACTTTCCCCTGCAAATGTACACTCAGGAACCAGAGATAATGACTCTTTTCAGATAGTCCTTATTTCTTAGCTGGGAGAGCTGAGCACAACTGAGATTTTTAAAGGAATGTATACTGAAAGATTTCTGCCAGGCATGGTGGCACACACCTGTAATCCCAGCACTCGGGAGGCTGAGGTAGAAAGATCCTTGCAGGTTCAAGGCCAGCCTGGGCTACAAAGTGAGCTCAACACCAGCCTATATTGCAGAATGAGACCGTCTCAAAAAGACAAAAAATTTTTAAAAATTAAAAAAAACAAAAATGAAAGATTTCTATAATGGAAAAACACAGATATACTTTGCACACCGTAGGAGAGGCAGAAACTAACAGAACTGGCAAAGAGAGGAGGGTCCCTCTGCCACCGTGCCTGGGTCTGTTACCCAAGCCAGCCTGAATTACCTTGCAAGGAGATATGGAGGTTGTCAATGCCGGAGGAAACCTGTTCGTCCTCCACGGGAAGCACAGGATCCGATGCCATTCTCTCTTCAGTGCAGGTTATACCATGCCCATCGCAGATGCAGAAGTAAACTGAAAGGCAAAAGGAGAAATGCTCATTCGGTCTCTGCAGCTCTACATTTCTGAGAAACACCTCGCCAGGAAAGAGCAGCGACTGAAAACGGCTGTCCCAGAGAAATCTAGCTTTCTGGCCAGTGTTTCCTTAGCTGGTGAAGAACAAAGTAACCACGCCTTCTTTTTGAATCATAATCAAGATTTTGCCCCGTGACCTATTCCTACACTTTGGAACTGCTGGCAGAAGGCCCAGGGAGCGTGCGCTCTGGATCCCTGACCCGCCCTGAGAGCACAGGGAGTCCAGAAGTCTAGCAACCAGTCCCGAAGCACTAGGGTCCACACAGACTGGGATCTCAGGGGTTTGTGTGCACAAAGGTTTTCTTTAAAACTTTGTGTTTAACTTAGTTCCTTTTCTGTTCATGTTTTGCCACTTACTGGGAACAGTAAGAGCTGAGCCCAAACAGATTGCAAAGTGAAACTGAAAAAAACCCGAATTGAGTATGGCAGAATAATGTGATGAGCCATGTATGGTGCTACTTGCCCAAGGACTTGTTTTTCCATCTGCGCATTTCCCCCCACCTCCTCCCTGAGTTTTACTTCCCGGTGCTGAGCATGGAACCCAGGGCCTCACGCAGGCCTCAGCTTGTGCCCTACCAGCGAGCTACCTTCCCAGCCCCTTCACCTTGAGTCTTCAGGAATCGTTTTAATAAAAACAGTTCTTACTGCACAACTCTTTAAAAGAACTGCTTCATGTGTGGGGTCCGGGAGTAATTTCTGGGGGCTCAAAGTAAAACCAGGACTTCTCCCATATACATAACAAATAACAGAATAAACCAAAGCTAAAATCTAAAGTACGTGCAGGCTGGGTGCACTGGCGCACACTTGTAATCCCAGTTTTTGAGAGGCAGAGGCCAAGAGGGTTGCTGTGAGTTCAAGGCCAGCCTGGACTGTAGAGTGAAACCTTGTCGCAAAAAGACCACACAATTAAATTAAATTTTACAAATAAAGTACACGCAGGACTGGGGATGCAGTTCAGTGGCGGAATGCTTAACTCAAATGCCTGAGGCCCTGGGTTCGAACACCAGTACCTCCAAAAGAAAATTAAATACATTTTAAAAATGCATTTACAAAAGAAATGCACACGCAGCTTTGTGACCAAACCAGTATTACAAACAGAATCCATGTGATGCGCTGGGGGTGCAGCTCAGTGGTAGAGCACTTGCCTACCACGGGAGAGGCCCTGAGTTTGATTCCAGCACCATAACAAAACAAAACAAAAAAATTCCAACAAAAAATACAGTGAATGCCCCTGCCAGGGGCCGTTCACCTGCAAGGCGACTCACGGACACAGCAGTGTGCTCTCACCCACCTTCTTCCCTAGGCCCAGCACTGTGTGACTTCTGGGTCTTCCCCAAAGTCACAATGACCATGAAAGAGAAACAGTCTGAATCATTTCAAGACACCGAGGTCGGCCTGGCAGTGTAAGTGAAGGCGCTCACAGAAGAGGACTTCCAGAACTGCCTCCAAGAGTTGCAGGAATTCACCAACAATGGGTTCAAAGTCGGGGAATATTTTGAATGGGATTAATGGAATGCATCTTCTCACTATAACAAATTTTTAATTTAAACACTCCTTATATTTTTTAATCACACCTCATAAATGAGTGTGTGCCGTAAAATCCTCTAGCTTTGCTAGGTGCTAGGATTTTTTCATAATTAAATGTTCAAGGGAAAAACAAACAAACAAACAAAAAAACAAATCTAAGGCCCTGAGTTAGATATAATCAATCATATTAAATATTAAAGAGACTTTTTAAAATTCAAAGGATAAAAATCATTAAACAATTCAAAAATTTTTCCCATGCTTTTTCTCAGTATTTTCTACCCAAAGCCTTCCTCTTACTATCTCTTTCATGAATCACTATTACTAAATATTTTATCAGCTAAACTCTATTCATAATGAATGTGTTTACTCCCTGAATTCAGAGGAGTCAGAGCGAGCCTGAGGAAAGCATGCAGCCCTAATGAATTGATCTAACCAGAAGGAAAGACTGTTTATGAGCTCCCGCGCCTGAGCTGCCTGCTGACACATGTCCTCAGCCGTGACACCCTGGGAACCTCCCTGACCCTTCCCACACCCTCCGGCTCCCAAACCCAGGTGAAGACAGAAGTACTACTTCATTCTGACAGGAGAAAAACTAAATTTGTCTCCTTGGGCACCCATTGTTCCATGCAGGGCTATTTTTAAAAAGGCTTGGGGTGGTGGGATAATAAAGATCACAGTACTCCCACCACCAGCACCGCCCCGCATCAGCACCCCCCTCAACAGCAGCCCCTCATCAGCACTTCTCTAAGTGCTCCTGTGTACGACTCTTCCTACAACAGTGTGAACTGGGTCTTACATGCAATACCAGGGACCGAACACTCAACATCATAATGAATGGGATACGTCCCTGGCCCTTTTTATTTTTTGAGAAAGGGTCTAGTTGCCCAATCTAGACTTGAACTTGTGACTCTCCTGCCTCTGCCTCCCAGCGTGCTGGGATTATGGCCAAGCACCACCATGCTCAGTTATTGTCCCCTCCCCTCTTTGAAGAAACAAAACTAAGATGCACAGACATGACATACAGGCGGAGCTGAGATTTGAATTAAGTGGTTTGGGCTTCAAAGTCTAGGCGCTAAACCAGCGATGGCGAACCTCTAGAACTTCCAATGATGTAAATAGCCTGTGGTAGCACACGTGCCATAGGTTCACTGCCACTGCTCTAAGTCAACACCTGATGGTAACTCCCACAGCCGGCTAAGTCTGCCGTATGTCATTCATCCTTTCTCTCACCCACTTACCTAACAAGTCCTTCTATGTGCTAGACCCTGATCTCAAGGAATTCAATCTGAGAATGACACACGAACACGGTACTAAGCACAACATCTAAGCGATGAGTACGGGGGTGCCGAGGCCCCACCACTTGAGCGGAGAGGGATGTGACCATTAGGAGTGGCAATGGACTGCATTCACATGGCCCTCAGCATTCATGTTGAAATTCTTACTCCTGAATAGTGGTGGTGTTTCAAGATGGGACCCTGGACAGGTGGAGCTATCATGAATGAGATCAGTGCGGTTATAGAAGAGGCTGGAGAGAGACCTCCCACATGTGAAGGCAGGGTGAAGAGACTTACGAAGCATCGTGGTGGAAGGCAGGACAGAACAAAGCTGCTTTGTTCACGGCAGCTGGGGAGCACTGGTAGACAGTCCTGCCTTGGAGCCATGCACAGAACCCCCCACACCATAAACCAAAGTAAACTTCCCCTCCTTTAAAGTGTGAATGCGGAGTATTGCGGCTCAGTGACCAACACAAGCACTTTCTAGAAGGGCAAATGATCCTCAGTGGTACAGCAAGAGTGAAAAAGCAAGGGGCTGGGGGTATAGCTCAGTGGCATAAGCGCTTGCCTGGCAAGCGCAAGGTCCTGAATTCGATCCCCGGTACCGGAAAAAAAAAGAGTGAAAAAGCAACCATTGTGCTTGGTTCCGTGTTGAAAAAAGGAAGTTGACAGGTGCAAATTCCACCCGTAGTAAAGGTGGAAATCAGATTCCCTAGGCTGAGAATGGTCTGTGTTTACACGGTGGAACCGGCAAGCACGGACAGCTCTGGAGGCGCTCAGCCTTGCTGTTAGCTACAGCGGCATACTTCTAACAGCTTGTTCCGTGATACCACTTTCCCACTGGTACCTCAGCGAGACCCACTGTCCACCCATTTACCCAGAGCAGAAGTACGCCGATGATTGCGGGTTCTTTGTTTTCTCTCATCCACGTAGAATTAACTACTAAGTTCTCTTAAATATAAGTCACTGCAATTCACTTACCACCATGTCAACTATGATTTGCCTTGACTCAGGCCACACTTATATCTTAAATGAATTGTAACAGCCTCCTAAATGATACAACTCTGAGCACCCAGGGGTCTCTGCCACCCGGACTCCCCAGGATCAGCCTCACTGGTGCTCCTTCCCATAGGAGAGCACAGGGCCACTTCCTGGGGTGGAAACAACACATTAAAAGTGAATGCCAGGCGTGGTGGCACACACCTGTAATCCCAGCACTCGGGAGGCTGAGGCAGGAGGAGTGTTGCAGGTTTGAGGCCAGCCTGGGCTGCAAAGTGAGTTTAAGGCCGGCCTGCATAGCGAGACTTTGTCTCAAAACATAAATAAATAAAAATAAATAAATAAAAGTAAATGATGCTTCTCGGGAACATAACAAAGGCAGTGTAAAGAATTAAGGTAGTGGCATTAAAGCTTCAAGTGCAAATGGAATAATATGGAATTGTTTTAAAAATTAATGTTAATATAATATTTATGCTTTTATAGAATGCATAACCTATTTTGAAACAATGAGGGTTTGCGTACACAATATATCTTAATGTATCTGTGGTACAAAGTCTCACTATGTAGCCCAAACTGGCCTCAAACTCAATAGATAGCCCAGGTTTGCCTTAAACATGCAGTGATCCTCCTGCCTCAACCTCCCAAGTGCTGGGAATACTGGCATGCACCAGCACGCCCAGCTGAATTGCCCTTTTTAAAATAAAACTTGGCATTTTCTTTGGGTTATTATGACACTGTTTTCAACTAAAAAAAAAAAAAAAGCCTGAATAGAGATTACATCCAGTGAATGGGATTTTGGGTGATATTTATTTTCTTCCATTTGCTTATCTACACTTTGAAATTACAAATGCATATATCTTCTACGATAAAAAACTTGCGTTTTTATCTTAATGAAATGAAGTTCCAGACCGGCTCTTTAAGCCATATACTATAGAACTACCCAGCTACATCTTCACAATGAGCTGAAAAACGACGGAAATAAAGTAGCAGAAAATTTTCTTGGGTTTATCAAAAATTTCTAGAAGATATTTGCAAAGGCCTTTTTCAGTGTGTTTTTCATTTTCTCATCCTTGGTTTGTTACCAGCCCCTACCAGTCTGCCCGTATGGAAGTCACAGAGTGAGAAAGAGGTAGCTACTCTTTTTTAAAGGCTGAACACAAGGACCAGTGACAACTTGCTTTATTTCTGTGCCGCGTCTGCCCTGGGCACCTACTTCACCCTTTTCCCACTCACCACCTGCGCCATACCACTTAAAGGCTTCCCAGAATCCTGCAGGGTCTCCCCTCTGTGCGTTAGGTAGAAAATCATTGCCAGTAACTGACTGTTGTTAACTCTGCTCTGCTAACAAGCTCGTGGCAGCAAGTTGGTGACCACACCGGCAATAAGTGTCTTCATCTTCTGCCCAGTAATGTTCCCTGTTACTTACCCTGCCATCAACATTTGACCAGAGCCAACTACTGCAAATTCTCAGACCAGGTGATTTTTTTTTTCATACTGGGAATTGAACTCAGGACCTTGCACTTGCCAGGCAGGCATTTGTGCCACTGAGGTATATCCCCAGCCCAGACCAGGTGATTTTTAAGGTCCACTATAACCCTCCTCCCAAGCACTTCACAGTGTTCTTATAATACCCACCCCTGAGGAACAGAAGAACCAACCCAGACATTCGTTACCTTTGGCAAACAAAGGAGTCCCAATTCTCACTGTCATGCTTCGCACTTGCAATCTCACAAGGAAACAATGTTACTCACTGGCCAATGCCAGCCGGGTCAATGCCAGCTGGGCACTGAAGCCTCCCACCTAGACCATACCTGGTAAGCGCACCCTGAGGGCAGGTGCCACCTCCCTCACATCCTTCCGCTGGCCTTGACCAGGCCCAGGTCCCCTGAGTGGCAGTCAGCCTTGCTATGGAGTGGGAACAATACTTTTCTCACCAGGCACTGTTAGAACTCAATGAAAAAGTACCTGCAACCAAAAATTACAGAAACTAGCATTTACTGAGTGCTCGCACTATGCTGTAAAACAGTGGTTATCACACGCTGGGAAATAAACTTCTTAGGATTTTTCTCAGTGTGCCTCTGCTGGAAATTACACCCAGTAATCTTAAGCAACAGTAAAAATTGAAAGCTGGAACTTGGGGATATAGCTCAGGGGTAGAACACTTACCTAGCATGAGCCAGGGCCTGGGTTCAATCCCAGAGCCAGAAAAAAAAGAAATTAAAAGCTAATCACAGCACTAAAACAAGGATTAAAAAAAAACCTACAAAACTTGATATGAGAGAGCTGGGGATGCAGCTCAGCAGCACAAGTGCCTGCCCAGCAAGCGCAAGGTCCTGAGCAGGATTCCTGGAACCAAAAAAAAATGTTTTTGATATGGGAAATCACCACAGATCCCACAAATGCGGTATGACTGACCCCCTTGGCATTGAACCTAAAAGCACTTTTAAGTTAAAATTCAGAGTGGTGGCTGCCAAGGGCTGGGAGAGGTGGACACGGGGAGTTCACTACTTTAATTAGCTTTTAGTTGTTTTGATGGGTAGAGATTCAATTTTCCAAGATACACTTTCCTTTCCCTTTCTCCCCTCCCCGCCCCTCCCCTCTCCTCTTCTTTCTTTTCTCCTTAATACTGGAAGTTAAACCCAAGGCCTTCACACTGAACTACTCTCTCCCCAATCCCTTTTTTATTTTTTGAAACAGGGTCTCACAAAGTCACTGAGACGCCCAGGCTGCACTGGAACTTGTCATCCTCCAGCCTCAGCCTCCCAGAGGGCTGGGATCACAGGTGTGTGCCTCCACACCAGGCTAGAGCACCTCTTCAAATAGATCCTCCTATTCATTCTAAGAGGACTGCATGGCTTGCAAAACATGCTCATATTCTTCAAGGTAGAAACCTTAAGATCTTTTGAAGGAGAGAAGAATAAAGGAAACTTGCATCACATGATCTCATTTTTCTCAGGAAAATAAAAAGAGAGGTCTTCTCCGGGCAGCGGGGGAGCAAGGGTTGAGGTGGAGTGCCTGAGAAATGCGCAGTGCCCAGAGCAGGCCACAGTCCAGAGCAAGAGCAGCACACCAGAACCAGAAGATGCACACAGGACCGGAAGATGCACACAGGACCGGAAGATGTACACAGGACCGGAAGATGTACACAGGACCGGAAGATGCGCACAGGACCGGAAGATGCGCACAGGACCGGAAGATGCGCACAGGACCGGAAGATGCACACAGGACCGGAAGGGAGGTTGAGACCAGAAGGGAGGTTGAGACCAGACTCAACTGCTGGCGATTTAATAAATGGGATAACTACCACATGCCCTAAAAGCACACACATATACAGGGAGCTGCGTTCAAGAATGCTCACGGTGCAACTGTTCCTAACAAAAAAGGGAAAATAACTGAACCTGATTGGTAAGGATGGCTGATTCGCACAAGGGAAGACCACTGCACAGATACAGGGAGTGACGAACATCTGCAGGGACGCGCTGTCTAACACAATCTACCTTGAAGTCCTTTATGCACTTTATGCAAATTTTAAAATACACATACATGTATGATTTACAACACAGAAACCACAATCTAGAAATGACATCCACCAACTTCGGAGAGTGGAGGGGGGAACAAGAGCCATGAGCGAACTCTGGCAACATCTGGGCAGGGCACGCATTACTGACGCCGGGAACACTTTTAGCTTTTTTTTTTAACTGTAGGATTAAAGCAGACTTCGGCATCATTCCTGGCTGTGTGCTGCAACCGGAGTCCGCTGGAGTTGGTCAAGTGAGGGGCACGGGGTAAGAGAACCCTGGACTGGAAGTCGGGAGGCTTCAGCTCTGGTGCCTGCTCCAGCCCATCTGAGCCCGTGCCCTCGGGCAGTGGCCCCCTCTCCAAGCCCTGTTTCTTCACCTGTGAACTGAGGCTCACGACTTCCCCTGGGCCAGCTCACAGACTTCGGGATTCTCCCCACAGAATCTAACCTGATGCTTTCTGTTGCAAATCTGAAAATACTGGGTTCCAAGAAACACCAGCACCCCCGTGGGACGTGGGAGACGTGGCCACCATCCATCCTCCCACCACCACGGCAGGCTGGGCGCGGGACCCGGGGCAGCGATGCTTCCCCCAAGGGCCCTCCGTGCCGTGTGCCTTCCATGACAACGGGCTGTGGAAACTCTTGGGTCTCGGCACCAAAAAAAACTGTGATCCTGGACATCCATTATTTTACGACCATGTTATTTTAATAAACAAGGCTTCCCTGCGGCTTTTGGCTGCTACGGGCCTCACCACAAATGACTTTATGGAGACCAGGTGGCTGGACCCCGGCTTCATCCATTAGCCTCATTTTTTTCTTTATTCCCAGGTCTTCATCTATTTTTTTTATTCTATTGAATTTTTCTCTGTAGTTCAAACTTTCTGATCTACAAAAGGGTACAAATAAATTAACTCACAGACTTTCTGTGAGGACTGGATAAGACAGGCAGTGCCCAGAGATTACAAAACAAGATAGAAATGTAAACTATTACCCACTGGACAGAAAGAAAACTCTGGTGGCAGAAAACTCCCTTCTTTCCCCTGTGGGAGCGACGACTTGTGCTGCCTTTGCAGTAGATGGGATTGTTGTAACACTGCTCCAGGTCACGTCCCTTCAAGACAGCACCTGGGGAATAATAGTTCCAAGGGCCTGCCGATGACACACTAGTGCACTCCGCGTACAGCCCCTGGGTGACTTCATAACCTACTCAATCACTTCTCCCAGGTTCCTGTTCCATCCCATCTATCCTAGACTCAGCGCCTGCCACCTCTCGCCTGGTCAGAGATGGGAGCCGCAAGGGGTCAGCACAGAGGCAGGAAGGGGCTGAGTGAACTAATGTATTTGTCTTAACAAAAATGAAAGTGCATCAAGGGCCTATATATAAAAACAGAAACACTGAATCTACCGGAAGAAAAGAAATCAGCAGAACTCCTGAAGACAGTGGCACAGGCAAAGACTTCCGGAGCAGATCCCCAACTGCACAAGAAATAACATCAAGAATCAACAAATGGGGCCATGTCACACTTTGTTTTTTTGTTTGTTTCTGAGACAGGGTCTCGCTATGCAGTTCAGGCTGGCCTTGAGCTCACTTTGTAAACCAGGCTGGCCTTGAACTTGCCTGGTTCATCCTCCCAAGTGCTTGGGTTAGACATGCACCACCATACCCAGCAACCATAAGAAATTCAAAATCTTCTACACAACAGAGACAACCAGTAGAGTGAAAAGGCAACCTACAGAGTGGAAAAAATGTTCACCAGCTACTTCTCAGACAGGATTGATATGTAGACTATATAAAGAATGCAGAAAAATTAGACCCCCCAAAATAAGACTCAATCAAAAAATGGACAGCTGATATGAGTGAACATATCACAGAAGAAACACAAATGGCCAATTCATACATGGAAAACTGTTCTGCACCTTCAGCCATTAGAAAAACACAAATCAGAACAACACAGAAGAGACTCTGCCTTATTCCAGTAAGAATGGCCTTTATCAAGGACTCCAAACAACAAATGCTGGCAAGGGGGGGCGGGGCTTAATTACCAATGAGAAGGTAAGTTAGTACAACCATCTGGGAAATCAGCGTGGAGATTTCTCAAAAGACTAAAAGTAAAAATTCCACTTGGCACTGCTATACCTCTCTTGGGTGTCTTCCCACAAAAGCTAAAGTCATCCTACTACAGTGATAATGTCCCACGCTTAGGGCAGCACAACTCACAATCACTGATTCACAGAAGTGGCTGACATCAACAGCATAAGGAAATGGCGGCACATGTACATAATGGAGTATTATTCAGCCATAAAGAAGGATACTTCTGAGTGATATATAGAAAATAGACAGAAAAAAAAAGGAAATAGATGGATATTAAACCCTTGATGCTAAGTGAAATAAATCAGTGATATTAGGTTGAATATGGTATGGTATCTCTGAGAGACCCACAGTATAAACAATTTAAAGAGCAAACTAGATAGACATGTTAAGAAACAGGGAGGATGAGCTGGGTGTGGTGGTGCACGCCTGTAATCCCAGCACTCAGGAGACTGAGGCAGGATTGTTTAGTTTTAGAGACCAGCCTGAGCTACAAAGCAAGCTCAAGGCCAGCATGAACTGCATAGCAAGACCCTGTCTCAAAAGACGACAAAAAAAAAAAAGAAAGAAAAGAAACAGGGAGGCTGTCATAGCAGAAATGGGAAGGGGGTCTCGGGACAGAGGGAAAGGGACGGCAAGGACGGAAGGCAGACAGGACTGAAGTGTGATGTGTGTGTGTCAAACCGCCAGCTGAATACAACCACTATAGGGCTGGAGGTATAGCTCAGTGGGCTAAGTGCTTGCCGCTGAGCCCTAGGGCCCTGAGTTCGATCCCCGGTCCCGGAAAAAAATAAAATAAAATGAATACAACCACTATATATCACAAACATATACTACCAGGAAAATTTCAAGGTTCTTTACACAAGAACATATTTTTAAATTCTATTTTTAATTAGGAAAAATAATTTCTGGGTATGGTGGCACATGCCTGTCATCCCAGCACTCAGGAAGAAGAGGCAGAAGGATTCCCACGAGTTGAAGGCCAGCCTGGCTATGTAGTGAGTTCAAGGCCAGCCTGGACTACGGAGGGACCCTGTCTCAAAAAGACAAATAATAAATAATAATAATAACAATGTGCGAGAAACCAAAAGCACAAATGAGGGCCAAAGTGGATGCTAATTCGGGAAAGCAGGAAGAAAAGATTAAAATGGGAAGGGGAACAAGGGGTGGGCTGACAGGAGGGAAAGACGGGAAACAGAAAAATGAGAAGAAAAAACTAGGAAAACAGCTTTTGTGAATAAGGAGGGGAAGGGGTTGAAGAGGGGAACGGAGTGGGGGAAAAAGAAGAATCGAGATAGCCATGCACAAGTGCCTAGGAGGACTGTGATCGTACGCACATCTAAAAGCCGTGACAGCAGCGTGCATTTATACGGGACGCATGACCTCCCCATTCATGTGTACGTGACACAGCGCTCAATCAGGTTCTTCGCCGCATCTACAGCTTCAAGCATCCACTCTTGCTTGGATTTCATCACTGAGCCCAGCAGAGCCACAGGGAAGATCCCTCTGCCCTCGGTTTGGGGTTACCCGGCAGGGTTAACGCTTGGAGAAAGGGCTGTGGCCGGCTCATCCCCGTCATCCCGCAGTGGGAGGCACACAGCGGGCGCACAGATAATGTCTGGGGAAAGAGGAAAAAGCTGCACAATGTTACGAAAGACGCTGTTCTGACAGCTCTCCAGCCTCGCCTTGCAGGCGCTCCCGCCCCACTAACACTTTTTCTCTTTTTCACAATGTAGCGGTAGAAAAAATTTCCTATCCTTGGAGAAACAGGATGGGAGTTTTACTGAGTTTCCCGAGAATGGAAGCATCTAATTCATGGATTGTTGCTGGTGTTTTGTTTTGTCGGGCTGGGAATGGAACCCGGGGCCTCAGGCATGCCAGGCCTCTACTTGCCCGCGGGGTTACACACCCAGCCTAAAGCTCTGCTCACCTCAGCTGCTCAGAAACCCCAAAGTTTAACTATGATTAGGCTGAGTGAGAAATTAACAGGCAGCCAGCGAGGGACCAAGCACTTGAGGCAGGCAGCACAGAAGGTGACACACGCAGTGTGCCTGGGGCCAACATGAGGGGGCCAGGCCTCAAGAGGGCGACGATGCAGCCAGGCCTTCGAGCCTGCGCTTACTCCGTGACTAGCGGCACCTGGCCTGGGAGCCCGGAGGTCAGGTGCACAGGTGGGTGACCAGAGTCCCATTCGCCCCTCCGCTTTCCTGAAACACCTCTGCTCTCTCCCTGGGCCCCTGCCCCACGCCTCGCTTCCTGCTGCATCAGTGTTAGCCACGCGGCTGTGCTCCTAATCCCACAGGTGGTAGTTTGACCCGTGTTTGGCCTCGGCGCGACTCTGCTGTTCACATTATCCCTGACAAGTGGTCTCAGTGGCCACCCACTCCGGACCCCTCCTGGAAATCCGGGAGCTCCTCTTCCTCGACTGCCCTAACCTCCTTTGGTTCTGGGCTTCACTCCCCATGAACTCGACACATGACATCTCCGAGGGTGGGAGCTGTCTCCCCTGCCGCACCATTATGCAGGTCCGCTTGGGTGTACACTAAAAAAGTCTTCTGCGCATTGGAACTGTTCTGCTTCCTTCCATTTTCTGTAACTTTTTTTCCCTCAAATGTCCAGAGTTCTTAGCCATAAGAAATTGAAAAAGCTGGAGCGGTGATCACTGAGAGTTCAAGGTCAGTCTGAGCTACATAACAAATTCAAGGCCAGCCTCAACTACATAGTGAGACTCTGTCTTAAAAAACAGTTGCGGATCTTACTCGGTAGTGACATTCTCCCGGTCCTGGAGTAACTGGGGCATCTTTATACGTTCTTGTGTCTCCTGTCCCTGCTGACAATTTATCTTTAAAACTCCAAACACTGGTCTCTCTGAGACAGTTAAAAGAAACTATCTCTAAAATTGAAATGTCTGGCAGCTAATGACAGCCAAAACTATGCTGGCTGTTACAACTACAAGTTCGTTTCTGACACGTACTGTTTCTCTAGGGGAGTGTTTGCCTGGTTCAGTGGCAGCTGGAGAAATGTTTTTCACACTCAAAAGTTAATTTGCTATGAAAAGTGGGCAAGGGCAGAGTGATCCGCCTTCCTCTCCTGCTCCGCACCCCGCCGGGGGCCGGAGCGAGGCGGGCTGTATCAGCAGAGGAACCAGCTGCTGCTTGGCCAGGGACCCACTTGACCTCTTCAGCAGTGAGCACTTACAGAGGAAGGCAGCAGAATCAACCTTTCCCAGGCAAGGGCTTGTTTGGTGTTACAATAACCACGCCCCACGGCAGCCCTAAGCCACACGTATGTAACTACGAAGGGGAACAGGCTATGTCACCCCAACACATTTCCCTTGAGCACAGAGATGACTTTGCGTTGAAGGCAAGTGAGGGAGGGGAGGACAAGCCCTCAAAACAAAACACTTCCCCTTTGTACAGAAAATTTCCGCTAGATGTGGTACCGCATGCCTGCAATCCCAGCATTCAGGAGGCTGAGGCAGGAGGATCACATCACCGAGTTCAGAGTCAGCCTGGCTACAAAGAGAGCTCAAGGCCAACCGGAACTAGATAGTGAGACCCTGTCTGAGAAAAAGAAAAACAAAATAAGAAAAATAGGAAAATTTCCACACGTAAAGATGTCTCCCCCTCCTGTACCAGGAAGAGGCGAATGGGCCTTAACATCGCGCCCCCCGCGGCAAAGGCTGTTCATCTGGGTAGCAAACGTTGCTCAGTGACTCTGGCATGCCATCCGTGCCCCCTTCTCCTGCCCGGAACTTGCTCCCCCTCCTCTGTCTAGCCTCTCCCTGACTTTGTCGCCCTTTAGGGTGGTACGTAAACCCCAGGTTCTAGTTTCCCCCTTGAGCCACGTCACTTTCTATGGAAACATCTGTGTAGACACACAGGTCACAGTACTTCTCTAGTTCACCCTTCCTGCCAGGAACCCTGCCGTCCCACCTCACCCCACCCCCACCTCTAAACCTAGGCAAGTGAAGGCACAAAGCTGGGTTATTTTCCCCCTACAGTGACTTCTTGGATTGTTTAATTTAAAGGCTTTCTAAATCAGGAATGTGGGCCAGGATATAGTTCAGTGGCACAGAGCCTGACTGGCAAGTGCAGGGTCCTGAGCTCGATTCCTGGTACCCCCCCCTGCAAAAAAAAA
>PVLD010030544.1:0-16747 GCA_004027595.1 Dinomys branickii
CACTCCTATAATTCGAATATTGTTACGTTTTGCCTCATCTTGCAGCTGTTGGATTGACTTTTCTTGTGTCTTTGATGATATCATGAGATTCTTCCTTTCACGCTCATAAGCTGCCATGCTGTCTTCAAGTTCTGAAATTCTATCTTTGGTTTCATTTAAACGGTTTTGCATGCTTTCAGCGTTAGTTTTCAAATCCTGGAATTCTCTTTGGACCTGTTTCATTATTGGTAATTCATTCCTAAATTGCTCTTGTAATGTTTCCATTTGTTTCCTATTTTCTTCTAGTCTTTTTTCTATTTCTTGTCTGTGTGAATGGAACATTTCTTCCGTCATTGTTTTCAGCTCGTTTTTTGTCTGAGAAATCATTGCGGGTATGTGGGTTATTTCTGCTTTAAGCTCTTTCATGGCCTGTTGGAGTTGTTTTATTTTGGATGCAATCGTTTCATAACTTGAAGTTATGAGGCTTCCTGGTTCCCCTGTATCTTCACATTCAAAACTTGTTCTGGATGGGGTTGAGTTTTGAGACTGCGCTTTGTTCCTCTGTTTTCCCATTTTTGGGTACCAGATTCAAAATGTGGAGCTATAAATTCCACAGGCAGTTCAGCAGGCAAAGGTCTGCTGCAGAGGCTGCTCCAATGCTTCCTTCTCTTTGGGAGAATGTCCCTTAAGCTGTCTGATGAGATTTCCGCTTCTATTCCCTACCCCAAGACCTGGCCGGGGCGAATAAACAGCTTGCCACCCCCCGAGTCTTACAGACAGGGCACTCCGGTGTTCCTCCCTGGGTGGAGCTCCTTCCCCCCTCACAAATCCCGTTGGGGCGCCTAGCTAGTTCTTTCCACCCGGGAGATCCCGCAGTCCTTAAAGCTGCTTTGATGTCTCTCGCTGGGCTGAGCTTCTTCCCGATTCAGGAAAAACCGGTTAGAGCTCCTGCTTAACTCACCCTGTGATCGTGCAGACAAGAATGCCGTTCAGATGTTTCTCCCTGGATGGAGCTTTTTCCCGACTCAGAAATCCCGCCAATCGCTGTTGCTCCAGTTCACGCAGCACTGGCTGCGGGGGCGGGGCTCTGAGCGGGATCCCGGAACGCTGCCCAGTTTGGCGCAGTCTGTCCCAGTAGCGCGTTCTCTGAGTTTCCTCTGCTCCACTGCCTCCAACAAATCCTGGCTACAGCCGCCTCTGAGCTGGTCGGGTTCAGGAGCTGAAGCCGTTCTTCCCTCCGCACTCGCTCTCTCAGCTGTACGCGATTTGAACCGAGCTGCGGCTCAAGCGCAGCACCGATCCCTAGGGCGCCCAGCTCTCAAGATCCGCCCACTTCTCGCCCTGCAGCTTGTCAGCCGGCCCTTTAATGCTCAGGCCGCGGAGAGCAGCCCGATCAGTTGGAATTTTGCATCCACGGACCGGGCAGCCGTGCGCAAAGGATCGGTGTCTGGGGGAGATTCCCTCTGCTGCTCACCTGGTCGCCATCTTCCCGGAAGTCCTCAGGAGAGAGAGCATTTTGACGACTGTGTTTCAGTGTCTAAAACCTTGTTTTAAAACAGCATTACTGGGGTGAGATGGAATCTCAGTGTTGTTTTAATTTGCATCTCTCAAATGACCAATGATGTTGAACATTTTTCCACGTATGTATTTGCCATTTGTATTTCTTCATCTGAGAAGTGCGTACTCATCTCAGATGACCATTTTTGGACTAGGTCTTTGAATTTGGGGAGGGGCATCTGATTTTTTTCAACCCTTTATACGTTCTAGATATAAGTCCTTTGTCTGAGGGACAACTGACTAAAATTTTTTTCCCACTCTGTGGGTTGTCTTTTTACTCTATTGGTGATTTTGTTATGAAATTTCATTTTATTTTTTCCACCAAAAAAACAGCATTACTTTTATTCTTAAGCTTGATTTCAAAGGTTATCGTGGCTGAAAACTTTCCTTATAAAGATGGGCACCTCCAACTGGAAGATGTACCTTGTTGGTTATGTTGATGAAATCATGATTCTCAACTATCTGAAGATTTTGGGATAGGGCTATAGCCCAGTGTTAGAGCATTTGTCTAGCATGTTCAAGACCCTAAGTTTGATGCCCAGTGCAAGAAGAAAATAAAAACTGTATAAAGATTTTTGTTGAAATGTCACTCATAAAATATTCTTCTGCCTGATGTCAATTTTTGCATGATGCGTAGACAAAATAACTGGAAGAGGTTGCATTTTTGCAAAGGGCTCTAACTTCACCAATATGCTTCATTTTGAAATTTCTTAAACACACTTGAAAAGTATATTTCTGAGGTTTTTAATGTACACAGATATGAGAATATTGTCAAAGCTCATCATTTTCAGCTGCAGCACCACATAAAAGCAACAAATTTCTTAATATCTGCCCTGACTTTCAATTTTAAAAAGCACTTCCATGCCCACACTTCAAAATTACTTTCAAAAAGCAATTGTTTCCTCTCTGTTCTTAGCAAGTAAGTTTATATTTTTGAAAGTCTGTGTTAGGTAACGCATTACTGACAACCAGTTGTCATCACAGGAAAGCTCAGCATGCTGGAAACAAGTTATGATTAAAAATGCATAATTCATCTTCAATCTTAATGGCTCTTACAAGTGCTTTGCCAAAATACTTTCATGTTGACTCTGTGTCTCATCATAAAGCATTGTTAGAATTCTGTGTTCCCTGAAAGTCTTTGTGACAGCTACCACACTGATGATGTCCTATCACACTCCAGGCGCTTCTGGCACTGCTGTTAAGCTTGCCAGTAAATAACACAGCAAAAGAATTGCATTTACAGTTCTGTATTTGTATTCTTACCCAAGAATCTTTTTTATACTAGTTAAAGTACTATTATGATACTTCCAGGTTTTTCCAAAGCAGAATTTTATATTCAGCACTAGAGACTGAACCCAGGCCCTTGCAATGCTAAGCAAGCACATACTCTACCACTGAGCTACCCCCTGAACCAGAAATCACAGTTTTTATTAGAGTAATTTTCTGAGAATACATCTTCAGTGGTACATTTTTTAAATTTAATGGTACACACATATGCATCTCTATGTGTATTTCATAACTGAAACAACCCAACAAATAACTCTGGCTAAAACATGTTTTTTAATCTGTATTTTCACCAGCCACCAAATGTTTCATAATTTGTTCTAGAGTTGAGAATGTTTCTGTGCACCTCCAGCAGCACGTGCAGGAAAGTACCTATTCTTTCTTTTGTTGTATGACTTCCCTTGTTTCATTTACCTATTACAGCGTATGGCACTTCGTCACTACTAGTAAGAATTAAAAGGGGAGAGGAAAGGAGAAAAAAGAAAGCTTTTAAATATTTGTGACATGTATCACTAAATGAAATTTGTGAGATGTTGAATTCAGAACTCTGATTTCAAATATTGTTTGTTTTAAATATGCTGGTTTGTCAACATGGACTAGAGGCTTAATTTTTAAGTGTTGTGCTGGTCTGTGTGTGGCTTCTTATCACCAGGTTATGTCTGAAACACCAGCTGTGCCTAGGGAAGAGGGAGGCAGTACCAGGAGGGATACGTATCAGTCACGTGCAGTCTAGGCTTCTGGAGAAGTCTGATGCCGTGTCTTTCTGTCAGCTCTGGTCGGATCATCACGGTTTTCATTTGGTAACGTGGCCAGGAAGAGTCCTTTTGTCGGAGGTCTGCCAGCCCTGCTATTTTCCTTGTTGCTTTAATTTTCCCAATGACTTGTCATCAGACAGAGTTCAAATTCCGGTTCTGTTATTTGCTAGTTCCATGACTTTTGGGGACATTCATGGCAACAGGCTAAAAGAGGGAATTGTCTCTATGGTATTATGGTATGTGACATGCGCGTGCAATCACTAAGATCTGGGTACAAATAAAATACTAGGAAAGTGAAACTCTTCCTTTTAGATAAAAAATGTGTAATTAGTAACATTTCGTATTTTCCTCTACACCCTAATGGATCTTGCTTGGGATTAGGCTTGGTTCTTGACTGAATTGCATCGTATCCCAGGGAACACTGTATGGTATCCCTACAATCTATCAATCCACCCTCGCAACCCCCTGAGCTCTCCTAAGGAAGAGAGGACAGTCCTCAGTTGAAGCTGGTTTCTGGACTCTGAGAATGATGTTGGGACTGTCCCCTAAGGTGGGAGAGGGTGCCGTCTGTCCTGAGGAGCAGCCAAAAACATCTGAGAACTTCTGGACTGGACAGAGAAGCATCAGCAGTGGACGCTGTGACACAAGTTCACAGAAGGAGCTGCAGAAGACAGGAAAGGAGAAACTCTGGAAAATTCAGGGGAGAGGGGGTGGACATCGGAGCTGAGTTTGGAAAGAGGGAGGAAAACTACTCCTAGCAGCCTGCACCTTGCATGAAGTTGGGGGTTAAACAGGGAACTGTTTGGGGAACATTGAGCTGGTCAGAGCTAATCAGGAGAAAGAGCAAAACTGGTTTCTACTGAGGACCTAGCATCAGCCTTCCTCCCAGTGAGACAGGATGATCACCAGTCTAAGCCTCACCTGGGCAGCTAGAAATGTGAAGAGACCCATTACCAAATAAAGTAATAAAAGGGCTGAGAAGGTGGCACAGTGCAAAGACCCTGCTTCAATCTAGAGCCACAAAAAAGAAGAAGAAGAAGAAGAAGAAGAAGAAGAAGAAGAAGAAGAAGAAGAAGAAGAAGAAGAAGAAGAAGAAGAAGAACAAGAAGAACAAGAACAAGAAGAACAAGAACAAGAACAAGAACAAGAACAAGAACAAGAACAAGAACAAGAACAAGAACAAGAACTGGGACTTAGGTCTGGGAAACTGAAGAAACTTACAAGCCATGCTGTATCTTGTTTTTTTTTTTTTTTTTAATATATCTTATAGACAGGAGGGAAAGATTGTCTTAAGCAAAGGCACTGCATAATTAAATATCTTCCACAGGATCAAGGATACACTCAAGTACAGTCCAAGTTTCACTGACATTAAATCATCTGGAGAGCTTGTTAAAAAGATAGATTACAGATCCTCAAAATCTGAATTTCTAGGGGTGCACGCAGACAAAAATTTGTGTGTCAACAAACTCTCAAGCTAAATATTTTCCTAAGGTAGTCAAGCCATTGCCTCATTCCCAAATGCTTCAGGAATATATTCACATTAAAATGGAGTTCCCAGTCCCAGAACCTTCCATGCTGGGCTGGAAGGGCAGCCACCTCAGGGCCACCAGCTCATCTTGGCCCCTCTCCCCAGCAAACCTTCCAGTGGGAGCCCAAGCTGGGAACAATGGCAAAGATATCACCCACCTGGGCCTGTCCTGAGCACCCAGTAGGCAGACCTCTGGAGGATACACCCTCTGTTCCCTGGAACCAAACACATATTCAGCCATCCAGATCCAGATAGCACCTTCTCCTTCATTCTTCTCCACCTTCTCCCAGCGCCTCAGTTTCTCTCCATCCCTGGAATTTACATGTTACCCTGACTGTATGTGAATAGCTTAATTATCCTGCATGTGCTATTGTCTTGTTCCCAGATATCTCTGTGTGACTTCCTTCTGTCTAGAGTGGACAGCTTTTTACTGCTGTGTTCACAGCGTAGTGGTGTTATACTGATGGACTTTACCTCGGGACCATGCCCCAAACAAACTCAAATGCCTTGTACCCCTCTAAAGTACTGTAGCCATAAACCAATCAACCATTCTCACAGGCAGCTTCTCATTTAGCTTATCAAAGCCTAAGTGGTTTACACATGTTTTGTGCCCACAGAAAAAGAACTGTACAACATCTCACCAGGTAGCTTAAGTTTTCCTGGGGAGGGAGAATGGGTATGATCAAAACGTATTATACACATGTGTGAAAATACCACACTGATACCCAGTATTTGTAAAATTAATAGGCACTAATAAAAATACATTTTAAAAGGTTTCCTTGGTTACGTGCCTAGAACGATTATAATTTTATTAACATAAAACTAAATACAGCCCTCTCTTTTTTTTAAAACTATTTTTCAATTAAAGATACATTTCTAACTTTGTCCAGCGTACATTTGAAAGCTGCCTAGATCAGAGGCCTGCCTAGATACTACCCTGGCAATGAACGTGGGCCTGCTGCTGGGACTCACATGTAGTACGTGAAGATGGATGGAAAAGAGAATCCTCTGAGTTTATGTCTCTGCTATAACCCTGGGTGGGAGTGGAAGGCTTTGTGACTTAAATGTGCTGGGCCTTTGACCGGGGCATAATGAGTCCATGGCCTGGCCAGAAAGGGGAGGGTGTGTACTGATAGCAAAGGTGAGTTGGAGTTGAAGAGACAACGTGTGGAAGGCTGGAGAAGCTGGACCAAACAAAGAAGCAACTGTAAGTGAGTAGGAGGACACAGGCAAGGGTTCCAGAGTAAAGGTGAGGAAGATCGGAGAGCAAGGGGTCCAAAAGGGAGCACTTGGGGGGCTTAAACCAGACAAGTGTGGACAGGAGACACATGGGTGGAGGGAGCCTGAAGAGCTGCTCTGATTTTCCCGGGGAATATGTCTTCTTAGAGCTTCTGCCAAACCCTGTCTATCTTACAGAAATGATGGCATGCCAGACAGGCTAGAACTGTTAGATGAAATGTAGGGTGCGGAGTAAAATTTGAATTTCAGAGAAGCAACCAGTAATTTTTGAGTATAAGTATGCACCAAATACTGCATAGGATGTACTTATATTTTAAAACACAATATTTGTTGCTTCTCTGAAATTCAAATTTCACTGGGCATCCTGCCATCCTAAATCTGTCAAAACCTTTGGCGGCATAGATAATTTAATTTCCTCACTGAAGAAAAGGTGTGAGAATCAAGCTGGACAGAGATCTTCCACCACGGCATAGGTATAGACAGAGAGAGAAGAGATGGAAGGCAGAGACAGGGTTGGAGGTGAGGAGGCAGGAGAATGAAGAGGCTGGAAGGAGAAGATCAGGCAAGATTAAAGATGCAGAAGGAAAGAAGTCAAAATGATGTCACCCTTACAGGGTATATTGCATTTTGTGCACAGGGAGGCCGTAAGCCCATTCTAAAACTCTGAGCAAAGTAAGTGGGCACCTTCCAAAGAGAAAAAGGAGTCCGGAAAAGGGGTGAGGTCCAGCAGGACAGCCCAAGGTCCAGAGAAGCAACCCAGTTTTGACCTGGCTTGGAAATAACATAGATGGGCTGCAAGACCAGACCCCATGGCCCACTGCTTGCTGGTTGTTCAAACCTAGGAAAGATACTCAGCCTTCTTTGACCTCAGTTCTTTGCTGTAAAATGGAAGTTAAAATCAGAGCCTGTTCATAGCCTCCCTCTGGTTCATTCATCTATGTTATAACGTTTTCACTGTGCTCTTTTTGGTGCTGGGTTTTCCACTGTACATTTGTTTCTTTAATTCACCTATTGTTGGACATGTAGGCAGTTTCTAGTGTTTGACCATTGTAAACAAAACTGCTATCAACACTGTGTGTAGTCATTGTATAGATGTATATTTCCATTGGGTGAATACCTAGAAATGAGCTCGCTGCATCATGTAAGGACACACTGAACTTCAGGAGAAACTGCCAAGCTATTTTCCAAGGTACTTGTACCATTTAGCATGCTCGGCAACCTGAGAGGTTCCAGTTCTCCTACACCCTTACTTCATGGTATTCTTATAGTCTCTATTCTCAAAAAACACAGGCTTCATAGTCAGACAGACTTGAAATTCTAGTTCTGCCACTTGCTAGATCCGTAATGAGGACTATTCCTTTCTGTGCTTCCTTAAGCAGTACATAGGCTAACATATTTTTTCTGATATTATTTGGTCCAGTTTATTTTTAAAATAATTTTTATGCAATGGAGTTTTATGTTTCAAGTAAAAGCAAAAGCCATGTGTTCAATTGTTTGGCATACCTAATTACACTTACATTAAACATTTTTAGTCTCAATTCCTTTGTCTAAGGTTGCAGTATAAGAGATTTTTTCTTTTTTAAAAAAAATTACCTGAAATCAGGTATAGGCTGATGCCCAGGAGCTCCCTATAGGGATACCCAGGATGAGTTCTGCCTGCATGTCTAGTTCCAGGTAAAAGGGGAGGAGCCTAACCTCCAAGTCAAGGCGTCTGCACTCACCTGCAACGTGGTCTTCAAGCTCTGAAGAATGGGAAAAGAATGGGATTTTGAGTCACTGGTAAACTTTCTGAGCCACAGTATGAAAATGCGTAAATTGGGGCTAATGATACCCCATGGGATGACCCTTGAAAGCAATATGTGATAAACTGTGTTATAAAATTGATATTTTTTAATTCCACAAGAGGGAAAAAGAATTGGCCCAGATAGAGATCTTCTTAAAACTAACCAAATGGCAAATATAAATCCTTCTGACCTTTCCCAACGCAACTGGAGATGATGGGTTTCCATAGCAGCAGACATTTGAGGAAGAGGAGTCTGCAGCCCAGCACCCTTATCTACCACAGGAGAGGGCAGGGACCTGCAGAGGTCAGCCCAGGGAGAGGCAGATGGAACATCGACCCCTGACACTTTTGATGTGGTAGGTCTGAGATGAATGCCAGGAACCCACCTGTCAGGAGGGCTGAAGGGTTGTTTTCATGGGTGAGGTCCCCAAGGAAAAGAAAACATGCAAAGCCAACAGCAGGAAGCACCTTTATCGTTTGGTGTGTATAGATTGGCCATTATCAAGCAGTACATTCTTGTATACTGTCACAAGCCTGTAATATATGTGTGGTTGTCTGTGCTAAGTCACGCTTACATAAGTGTATCTGGTTGTATGCATGTGCCAAACAGTGGGGTCATGTCTTTATGTGTCCTCAAGTATGCAGGCTTTGAAGCAATCCAAGGTGGCTCCCCACACCACCCATTTTACCAAGCTTCCCAACTGATTCAGGCTTGGAAACTATAGATTGGCAGTTTTCTTTTTTTTTTTTTTTTTTTTCCGGGACCGGGGATCGAACTCAGGGCCCTAGTGCTCAGCGGCAAGCACTTAGCCCACTGAGCTGTACCTCCAGCCCAAGATTGGCAGTTTTCAAAGTATGGTCCTCTGACCAGTGACATTGGTAACACATGGGAAATCACTAGAAGTGCAAACTCCTAATATTCCATTGCAAACCTTACTGCTTTATTCAATGAGAAATTCCTAGGGTGGGGCCCAGAAATCTGTGTTTTTAAAAGCCTTCCAGGTGATTCTGTTGGGCACCCAAACTTGTGAAGCACGAGTCGACCATAGCAAAACAATGGGCCTTGTGGACCCTTCCAACAGGGGGCGTAAGGGGTGCACAGGTCAGAGTAGTAGCAAAGGGAAGGGAGAGAACCCAGGCAGAGAGTTGGGACTATTGCCAGGTGCAACCCAGATGGGAACAGTCACCCACAGGATGGGAACAGAACCTAAGAGAGCAGTCTGGCCGCCTCCACTCCGCTCCACCTCTCACTTATTTGGGACAAAAAGTGAGTGGGTTATGTCCTGGGAGGTAGAAAATGGTGAGAACCTCCTGGCTGTGTTGATCTTTTATTCTTAATTTCAATATAGTTTGTACATTGCTTGGAAAGGCTGCCAACCCCGGTGTAGAAAACACCAAACACTTCTTTAACATTTTTCAGTCAGATGTGACGGTGTATGCCCGTAACCCCAGCATTCTGGGAGGCTGAGGCATGAGGATAGCAAGTTAAAGCACAGTCTGGGAAACTTAGAGTTTCTCTCACAATAAAATTTAAAAAAAAAGGTCTGTGGGTGTAGCTCATTGCAAAGGTTCTGAGTTCAATCCCGTGTTGGGAAAAAAAAAGTTGCATAGTCTGTGATAACAACCAAGTTTTAACAAGGCCTGGAAAAAAGGACTGGTAGGAAAGACACCACATCAGAGATGACAGGGAGAGGTAAATGTAAAATCACAGTGCTGCCTTATCTAGGTGGCTACCTTTCCGCCAGCATACTCGGGAGGAAAAATGTCAGGGGCCAGGTACAGGCAGCAAAAAGTATCGTCATTGACTCAGCTGAGGAAGAGTTGGACTGAGTTTCCCATGAGGTTCTAACCTGTAGACCAAGACCAAAAGGTCTTTTAAAACTGCTTTCAAAAGGGCTGGGGAAATAGCTCAGTGGAATAAGCACCTGCCTAGCAAGTGCAGGGTCCTGAGTTCGATCCCCAGTACAGCAAAAAAAAAAAAAAAAAGCTTTCACCCGGAAATGTACATTGTACATGTGCTTATTCAAAGTTTGGAGACAGCATGTGCTAAAAGCACCTGTTGCATTTCATTTGAGCCAGTATGGGAAACAAAACAATGTGCCATTGTTATTAGGCACAGAGCCTCCCTAACACACTCAGAAGCATCCTAGGGAGCAGAATGTCAGGTTGAGAAACTATAGGGGTCCACAAAACACATGTCAGGAGCTTCTGTGCCCTCCTCCCACTCCAGGGCATTGACCTCTGCCCTACCCGTATGGACTTGGCCAACCTAAATACTTAAACCCAGTTCTCTCTTGGGTAGGAAGTCAGGGAGCAGCCTCCACTCTATGTAATCACTAATTAACATCAGGCTCTGTTCTTCATATTCTTGGTCTCTGACCTACACACACACACACACACACACACACTTGATTTTTGGTCCCAACACTATTGCCAGACATGGTTCTCAAATTTTCCTCCAGAATTCTGGTCCTTGGTTCTTAAAACTCAGACTTTGCAGATGACCAGCCTCTTCCCCATCTTGCCAGACTTGACCTTAGCCTACTGGCTAGCACACCTCTGCCTGCTGCTGGGTTGCAGGACCTGTGCCTTCCCCATCTCCTCCCATCTAGAAGCATTCCCGCCCCTCCTCTGGGTGTGCCATCTCTTGTCCTCACTTGGACAGCGACTTAGCTCTGAGAGCTTTGTTGGGTAATTTTCAGACATTTTTGAAAGGCTTGCACTTTTGTGGGAATAAGCAAATGGCTGGTAATAAATCTTTCGGGGCTTAGTCTCTAGTGGACAGTGGCCCTGTGTCTAAGGAAGGCCACCAGTACAGTGTGTTCAGGACAGTCTAAAGAACATCAGCACTGAGACTACCTACATACGGGACCTGGATCTGTGGCCTGGGGCAAGTCCCTAAGCTCTCTGAGCCTCAGTTCCCACCCATCTCTAAAGTCAGAAGAATAGTGCCAGTCCTGGCTATCTTAAAAGGCTTGAGAGGACTAAGGTGAAATAAAATAGCAAGGGCTCTTTGAAACTGTACCTTGTTATACCAAGGTAAGGTGCTTATTATCAGAACTTTATTACTTAGCGTCTTTCTGCCCACATCAAAGGTTCAGGACAGAGGCTTTCTTTATTTAGAAACACAAATAAATGTCTGTCAAAGGCTTATTCTACCAACTCTACAAACTTAAGTTGTGCGGTGGCAGTGACATCCCCATTCAACCCCCATCCATCCCACTGAGTTGAGTGAAGTGACTATTCCAGATACTGATTTGGCACCAAAATTTGGCTACAAACCAAGGAAGTCTGAGTTTTCTCTCTGGCTAGGCAGAACATGGTGCCCAGATAGAAAGGAGTCTGCCCTCTGCCCAGAACAGGCCTTCCCATCAAAGCACAAGCCAGGGAGGGGAGGAGAGAGCACCGTGGAGCCGCACTTCCTGGAGGAGACGTCACAACAACAGGTAACAGCATCTTCCCTGGAGTCAAAGGACACAGATTTGAGTCACACCCTGTCACTTACTGTGAGACCCCAGACATAGGACTGTGCTTCTCTGGCCCTGATAGTTCTTTCAAGTGGAAATCATGGTGCCTACACTTGAGGTCGATATGACGGCACAATAAAGCTACTAAAGTGCTACTACAAGCTGGGCGCTGGAGGCAACACCAGAGGTACTGGTGTCAGGAAGGCTGTGACGGAAGAGGTAGCAGCAGTGGTGGTAAAAGCTGATGGAGATGGCAGTGTTGGTAGTGTATGGTTGGGGTCGGATTCCAGAGATTAGTTGGATCTGTCCAAAAGCATGAGAAGTAATGCCCAAGACAGAAAGAAAACCTTGAACCTTAAAGATACTAAAAAGTAGTGCTTGGCCTCACATGCCCTTGGGGTTCTACTGGGCTCAGGAAGGCTTTGGTGACAAGGAATACCCAGTGGAGGGTGCACGGTTCACCTCTCTGTGGCACAGTGTTCTAGGGATCAGTAGAGGGAGGAGATAAATCCTGCCCAGTCCTGGGTTCCTGGGCCACAGAGCTCAGCAGGCTGCAGACAAGGTAGCAAACCTCAGTTTCTACATTCTGAACTACAATCTCCCACCTCTGGTAAAGCAGCCATCAGTCTTTCTAATGACCCGGAGAGGTGAGGCCTGTGTGGGATTTTGACTAGATCCTTGGGAAAGTCATAGGCACATTAAAATTCACAGGACACTGATATCATGGGCTGTATCTGGGCTAGAAGTCCCTTAGTCTCTGGTGTAATTTGTCCTGGGAGTCAGCTGAGTCTTTGCTCCTGTTCATTCAACAGACATTTACTAGACATCTCCCTGTACCACGGAGCTGAGGTGTAAATAACATCAACACAGTCCAAGTCCTCACAAGACTTATGCTGATATCTCCAAAAGGAGCCGTGGCTATAGCCAGTTTCCTAAGGCAGACACTTCCTTGGCTGCATTCAGGGAGATGTCCAGAGCACAGGATATGCATGGCGACAACTTCTAAAGACCCTTTACCTTGCTTTTGAGTAGCTCAGGCCAGTGAGCCAGTGAGGCTGTGAGTTTTAGAATAAGATAAAGCTGACTTCCCCCCTAGCATTCAGCAGGGGCACACTGTGTGCAGAGCTGAGCTGCTCGGCTGTGGCCAACTGCCCGTCTTCCAGCTGCCCTCCTCTCACGCCCCTCTGCCTTCTCTCCTCTTCATCTCCCCTCCCCACCCCCTCCAGAGCTGTCCTACTGCAAAAGGAGGCCTCCTTTATTCTTTCCTACCATTTCCTTTCCTCTATCTCTTCCCAAAATCTCCATGTGCATTTTACCAGTTGATGTAGCAAAAGCCACTGGGGACGCAAATGCTCTCAGGAATTTCTGTTTAAATCAGAATGACAGGCACATCACACACTGCTTACACACAGGACTTAGAAGCCAGCCACAGCGTTGTGACCTTGACTCTCTTTTGAGCACTTTTCAGCTCAAATGCGTAGTTGAGGCAAACCAAGCCTCCCCCCACAGGCGCCAGGAAGCTGGGAGACCTCCAGCTGCTCTGCCCTGAGAAGATTAAATACAGCTGCAATTCTCTGCTGTGCCAGGCAGCCCTGCAGCTGGATTACATTTTGAAGGTCAAGGGCCCTCCCCTTCCTCTGGCAGATTCTGCTTGTAGCAATGTACACAGCTCAAACTCTAGTGGAGAAAGGAATATGAAATGAACAGGACTGTTTAAAGTGGTATAATCAAAATTCATGCCCTGGCTATATGACAGGAATATTAGAAATGTATTCCTACAGAGGGGAAGAAACCATGGTGCTGTCCCAAACTAGTGGCACGGAGGAGAAAGCCTGCCAGAGTGCCAGGGCTCACAGCCCACATGGGTCTCCCTGACATGAAACCAGAGCTGGACTCTTTGTCCATGATCAGCATCGTGAGTGAGGCCAGATCCCAGCCTCTCCTGTAATTGCAATGGATATCCAAGGACCAGACTCTGTGCCCAGAGGACTGAACTTGATCTCCAGGATAGAATATCTGACATAGATCCTCACTAATAGGAAAGAAAACAAATTGCCTCTGGATCTCCAAGGAAAAAAGTTGACCTGGACCCTCTGCTTCCAAGCCAGTGTCTACAACCGCACTGACAGGGACCGGCTTGTGTACGTTCCCCTCAACATATCTGGATTTTTCCAAACTAGAAAACTGGGGCTGCAGCCTCAGTATGAAGTGCAGCCTCGGGTGGGGACAAGGAGAAAAACAAGAGGGAACTCGTGTTGATTTCCAGCTCTCTCCATGACGCAGGACATATTACCCTTCACTCTCCTTCACAAATTAATCCTCACAAAGTATGACAAAGCCCCTTCAGAGATAAGAAAACAAGCTCAACAGAGCCAAGAGACAGTCTCATGAAACACCTAAATACAGAGAGAAAGTCAGGATTCAGAACCTATTTGGCCTGATTCAGAAATGTTTCCCTCTGTAATCTGCTGTGTTTAAGAGGCCAACAAACCTTGAGAACAGAGCAGGCAGGGGCCAGGTCAAAGATGGAGAAGGCAGGCTATAATTAAAGCTTGGAAAATCCACGACATCCTTGGAAACTCTGAGAATTCACCCCACGTGTTTGCTGGTGGTAGAACTGAGCTCAGGCATTGACACAGGCTTCCTACAGGCCTGAACACCTTTCACAGTCCAGAGCCAATCCCAGGCTGTGAGGTGTGTAGCTGGGCATGGGTGGTGTTGGACTTGCCCTCCCAGCCCCACGTCAGTTGCAACAGTCACCCATGTTCCACCACCCTAGTTCCTGGGAAGTGTTTTCTCTAGGCCTGGAGCCTGCTTGGCTGGTACCTGATACAAAGTCTTGCGCTACCTCATCCAGCTTCACCCTGATAGACTTTCAGGTGGCCGCCCACACAGCCTTGCCCCCACTAACGCCAACAGATGGCCCTTTCCATGTGCCACAGCTGGAGCTCGAAAAACCACACCATTTTTCAAGCTGAATTTTTTGGCCAGTTCTTTACACGTCCAGCTCCACAACAGAGTCTCCCTCTTGCCTCCAGAGCCTGCCTCTTGATCCCCTCTCTGATCTCATCCTCACCTTGGCTGCCAAGATGCCTCCCAGCCCAGCCTAACTGGACCATGCCTGCTCGCATGTGCAGACCACCATGACCAAGACATCATGGATGCAAGAGATGAATGGGTTATTTAACATCAATGTGCCAAGCAGACATGTGGACTAGAACTTTCTCTGCATGGTAGTAAAAACTGAGTTCTGGAATTTAATCGCAGCACTGGGATGACTCATGATTTCATTCAATGACTTATTGACTTTGAATGGACATGCCCGACTCAGGCATCACCTACCACATCACACGCCTCACCGACACCACACTCATCCTCCTGTTGCCAGAACAGCCGTAAAGAAAAAGCCTGAAAGCTCAACCAAGTGCTCAGTGCCTGCAACATCATGTCCTACTGCATCCCTCTGGAGGGACTGAAAAGTCGCTGGTAGGAGATGGGCTCAGCACATTATGAGCTATGTGTGCAGAAGGCAAATTATTCATTGATGACATATGTGCATGTCAGTCAGCTGTGAAGGGCTTTGCCTAATAACCAGGCAGGAATCAATGCCTCACTGACAGCCAAACAGCTTGGAACCTGTACCCAAGAGCATGAGAGAAAGCTGGCCATGAGACTGGGTCAGCTCTGGCCTAGCCTGCGTGTTAGGCACCGATGGCTTCTCCAGGCAGCTGGCTGGGCCACCCTTTCCCCAGAAGCCCCTCCAGTCTCCCTATCTGCATCCCTTGCTCTCCGTAGCTCCTCCTTCTGAATGGGATTTCCCCTTCCAGGAAGCCGAGTTCAATGGAACGAATCTCAGCAGTCCTCCAGGCCAGCACATCAGATCTACCAGGACACAGCTCACCAGCCTTCTCAGTAGCTTTCTCGGGGCAGCTCAAGAGGCCACCAGCCCTGCTTTCTCCCCTTTCGACTTTGCCTGGACCCCTCCTACAGCAGCACTCCTCAGAATCATCTGGAGACCTTGCTAAAGCACAAATTGCTGGGGTCCATCTAGTTTAGTAGGTCTGGAGGGATGTGAGAATTTGCATATCCAGCAAGTCCCAGGTGCTGACACGCCAGGAGAACACCAAATGAGGAAGTGCCCATGGGACACACATCCACAGTCCATGCAGGAATCCCCAGTGCATTGCCATCCTACAGAGCCCAACTGTCAGGAACCCAAGTAGGAAAAAGGCAGGAAAACACAGAGACAGCCCAATTCTCTGGCCCAGTACGGACAGCCTGAGCAGAGGTCTGGCTGTACTGCTGTCCTTGTGTTGGAGCAATCAACACTTGAATAAGACCTTTAGGGCACTTTAATTGCCCTCTGTACGGGATAAGCTCCAAGAGAAGCATCTTCCTGAAATGCATCCCCAGCAAAGACCAGGTTCTTGGGCTCCTGCATTTACAAGGTGACTGAAACGTGCCTGACAGCCCCATCTGTAAGAGGCTTTCCCTGAGATTCCTTCCATGCCTCACCGAGAATGCTGTTTCCTCCTGAAGTTGGCCTCCAGCCTCTGTTTACAAGGCCCAAAGGAATATGGAACTTCTCTTTCCAGGGAAGAGAAGCTCTGGGTTTGGTGTGAAGAAAAAGAGATTCTAGGTCTATTTGTCCCAACCAAGATTTCTAATCTGGAGGAACCTAAACATCACTCAATCTGTGGCTTTTGTCAAAGAAAAAAAAAAAAATCCGCCCTGTTGAATTTGTAAAGTTATCACAAATGGCAGAATGATGCTGGGTGATTGTTCTCACTAGTTTTTTTTCCTAGTACAGAATTATTTATCCCAAAACAGCTTCTCCTTTATTGGAGAACAAGTTCCTAAGTCATCTCTCTCCTCTAGTAGTTTTTTCTTTTTTTATTTATTTTTTCTTTTTTTCTTTTTTTATTTTATTTTAAAGACAAAAGAATGGAGACATAAGAACCAGAAAAGCCATAAACAATACAAAAAATACAAAGTTATACAGAATATAGTAGGGAATTAGAACTGGATGTTGTATTACATAGTTATCTTCACATTAGTTAACACAAAAACATTAAAGGAAATACCAAATTATAGATAAGATAGTAGGGAATTTGCACTGGATGCTGTATAATATAAAGTTATCTTCATTTCTGCT
>PVLD010030545.1:0-16713 GCA_004027595.1 Dinomys branickii
CCCCGGCTCCCAGCGTCTGGGACTTTCCCACGTCTCGCCCCGGCAGCCTGGTCCGCCCTACCACATCTCCCCCGGCATCTCAGAGAAATACGCCCAGTTTAAACTTCCCAGCCGAGGTTCCGGCATTCACGCTCACCAAGTCTGTCTCGAGCTGGTGGTGTTTATTAAGGAGGTTCGCTCCCTTGCTGCTCACCGGGTCACCATCTTCCCTGGATCCAAAAATCCTTTATTCTATCATGCTATGAGATATGGAAGTTTTTGTTACAGTAACCAGCCAGCTACACAACAAAGATATAATGTTATTATATGAAAAGCACAAATATGAAAAATATTCTTCTGGAAAAGCACAAATAGACAAAAGAGATGCAAAAATAGACAAAGGGTATAAACACACAAAATAAACTCACACGAATCCACAAAAGATGAAACTCACAAGACCAATAAAGTTCGAAGCAGTGTTCCACATCACCGATATCATAGATATGTACATTCAAAATAACACTGGTATATAATTTTAAAAACTCAGGCTGACCAGCCAAATTCAAGCATAATGATAACATTTTATGTTATGAGAGTACCAGGAGCAGTCATCTTCTCATCTAGTTTGGGTTGGGGTATAAACTTGCACAGAGTTCCTTGAGGATAGCTTATTCATATGTATCAAAAGTTTGAAAATATTTTAGTTTTGATCCATCGATTTCACATTTAGACTTTTTGTTCTACAGGAATAATTGAGTGTTATGAAAGGTTTAGGACAAACCAGAAATAATATTCAGGATTAGCAGAAGGGGATTGGTTAAATAAACTGTAATACATATGAGTGATGTGATGATGAAGTATTCCATAATTACTGACAATTATGTTATAGGAATAAATTTATTGACATGTGAAGGACACGGACAGGGTACAAAGAATATGTTTCATATATTCCTACATAAACACACACACACACACAACCACAAACTGTCCTGAGTGGATCTCATTTTTGTTGGGTTGAAGCTTGTCCAGTTTTGAGTACTTCAAGAAAAGAGTAACTAAAAAATACAATTGAGGTTTAAAATGAAAGTATATTTAGAACAAGAAAATGAATGAAAGCATATTACAAATTTTAAAACCTGAAAAAGAAAAAAACCTGACTGTGCTACAATTATAATTATACAAATTATACAAAGTATAATTCAAATGCTGTGACAGCGTTATCCAACAGCTGAGATATACGAGGAGCCGTGTACCTGAAGCTTTGTTAGCACAGAAAAAGCAACAGTTCACGCCAGTGATAAATAAAAATCAACAGGACGGTCCCCAAATCCCTCCATTTTCCTACAAATGACAGAATTTCATCCCCCCACAAGCGTGATCATTATGTACTAAGAATATATACTAATGAAAATGAAAATTTAAAAATATTCATTCTTCCTTATGGTTGCACAATAGTTGTATGCACATATGTGTCTGCCAAAATGAAACCAAATAACCTACATAGCCAATTAAAATAAAAGTGAAAAAATCAACATGACCTACTTTGCCAATTATTTTAAAAACAAAGTTTTAACTCAGTGAGGCTGAACATCCGATGCACTATTCTTTCCCTTTGTCATGAAGCAAAGCAGAGCTCAAATGCAGACGTACAGTCCAGCTACCTGCTGTCAGCAAGCTGGCTGGTGGTCCTGCTCTGATCATTTCTGCTTCATCCTGTTTCTGGCGAAGGCTGGATGACAGACAGACAGGTCAGTGCTGCACCTTCCACTGAGAATTTTCTTTATTAATAGTAGTTTTGGCATTGTGTGAAATAAGGAGCCTGAGGAGAACCTTACTTGGATGCGAGGTCCCCCACAACTTCACCAGGGAGCTTTCTGATGTGGAGAAGCTCAGTTTCCTTATCCATTAGACAGGCACAGGGCTAGGATCTGCCTGAAGGTTGATGGGAGAACTGGAGTCATGTCATGGTTCTCTTTGTAATTTGGCTTTGTGGTCTCTCTTGGGAGCTTGACTATAAGCTTGAGCCAGACCCCATGGGGGCTCCAGGCAATTTGGTGGCAGATTTTTCACAGTGTTTTCCACAGCATGCTTCTTCATCCAGGTGGCTATGCCTCTGACCTGTGACCAGGTGTCCTTTCACAGGCAGCTCACTCATGCTGGCACTTGCCTATGTAGCTCTTAGCTGACCTGTGTTCAGTTTGTTCTCACCAAGACAGCTACTTTCTGAGAGCCCTGACCAGGAAGACAAGTGGGGTCAGGTGTGTCAGCCACGTGAGATGTAGAGGAGGCCACTGAGGATAATGCTGGAGGAACGGAAATAGAGTGATTCCTGGATCCTGGAGAGAGGAGGGAAGCATCCTTACAGGGCCAAGGAGGAGAGTCACTGATCAGCAGGTGGGGTGCAGAGAGAGAGGCACCTCTGCACTATAGATTCTACTGGAGCCTGGGTATTATGCAAATTTCCATAGTTCTGATTGGTGGGTTTAAAGCATGCAGGCAGGGGTTCTGGGGAATCATGCTGTGCCTGACAGGTGATTGCCGTGGCATCTCAGCAAAGTTCAGAGGATGCCAAGGTTGGTGGAGTGAATGAAGCAGGTTGGATCCTGATACCCCACAGGAGGGAGACCTGGGTTGGCCATACGTTCCTGGGGGAGGAGGCTGGGAGAAAATTGTCTAAGGAGACTGAGCTCTGCTTCTGCAAACAGAGTTAAACTAATATTCAAAATGGATGCTGAGGAACTAAGGAGGCAGAGGCAGGAGGATTGCAAGTTCAAGGCCAGCCTGGGCAACTTAACAAGACCCTTAGTGACACTCAGAAAGTCTTTTTTTTTTTTTTTAAGGGGAAGGAATATAGCACAGCATTGAACATTTGCTTAGTGCGCACAAGGCTCTGGGTTTAATGCAAGTACTGGAAAAATATTCTAGTAATACATTACTATGTAATGCACTACACTAGAACTCATTAACACGTACAACAGCTTTGGCATACCGCTGGGCCTAGAGCAGGAAATACAGACTCATTCATCTTACATACTGTGAAAATGAGCACGGAAAGCAGGTGAGCACATTGTCAGCTTCATGTGCTAGCTACAGGGCAGAAGCTGGAAGGCACCAGGTGTATGATTTCTGGCCTGTGTTCTTTGCGTGACACTGTCCTTCCTCCAAGACCATAATGCAGAAGCCCAGCTGAGATCTCTAAATCAGCAGCTTTACTGGCAGAGAATCCTGTGTTGTGTATTCAAAGTGCTATAAGAGAAATATAACTTTTGACCTGCTAGATGTTAAATGTGAATTGGTGGTCCCACAACACCTAGGAATGAAGTCACAAGCCAAAGAAAAAAGTTAGGAGAGTTTTATTGGAAATAAAGTGAGAAGAATAGCACCAGGATTTCCAGGAGGGGTTCCAAATTGGTGACCAGTGAAGACTTTGTCAGGGGTAATTCTTACAGCAAAGTCAAAACATGGGTAAAACATGGATCAAACTACAATCAACCTACAGGGTTATAAGTATAACTGCTTATCTTGTATTGTTCCAAAAGGAAAACAAGTCTCAAAGCAAGAAAACATGGAAAGAACAGAAGTACTTTTAGGAAGGAGTGGGCCCAGATGCTCTGGACGCCCACCTGGGCAACAGATGCCTATCCAGACTTACTCGACCAGATAGTACTAATTACTGAAATTTCAAGTTCCTGTTTATACCTTCAGGAGGCGTGTGGGCCTGGCCATCACAGCTTCACCTCTGGACCTGGCTTGCTTCAGATGTACCTCTAGCAACAGTTCTGGTGTCTTTATTTTTTGTGCTGATTTTCTTGAGGCCCAAGTATCTCTCTGGTTGTATATTAATTCCTATCTAACTTAGTTGCTTATAATAAAAAGATAAAAGCAAAAATAGATAAGCATGAGTTATACTAGATTTAGATTTTGCTGTTGTTGGGGGAATATGATTCAGTGTAAGCATTGTGTGTGACACTCACTGGCAGAAATTGAGCTGATGACATTTCATGGAGTTGGCATCTCATGCTGGTTGCATCTCATGCTGCTCCTGGCTCTCCTCAGAAGAATATGACATTGGAGGCTGTCTTTAAGAGACTCAGATTTCAGGAGTCTTTCCCTTCCGGAGAGAGGGCATAAAGGACTGTGAGGACCACAGTCTTTTCACTCACATCCCGCAGATCAGAATGTACCCAGGGTCCCACCCACATTCAGCAGGGACTAGGATGCCACCCTTCTGGGTGCCCAAAGGGAAGTGAGAGGGTCTGGTGAGCATGCAGAGAGGTCCCAGTCACAATCAGAACTATTTCTTAAATGTTCCCACACCACACACACACACATATACACACACACACACACAGTGACACATGCTTTTACATTAATGCTGCTGTCCTTATACCCAGTGACCCAGCGGAGAGGTAGTACTATTGTTGTTAGGTGTGGGAGATTGACCCCGGAGCCTCTGGGAGGCGAAGGCAAGGCCGACGAGTAACCACTCGGAGACCAGCACTGATGGCGCAGACCCAATTTTATTGAGGAAGTCACAGGCTTTTATAGTGCAGGAGGAGCTAAGGGGAGGGTTCTTTTAAGGTGGGTGGGAATCATCAGGGCTCCGTCAGCAGATACAGTCTCTAGCCATGTCAGCTTGGAGGGAGCTGCATCTGCACGCTCAGACAGGGGCGAGGTTTGCCTACACCCGATCCTCCACTATCGCAGCGAGCCATGCCCCCGGAGCGGATGATCCCACAGATTCTCCCTCTTTTTTTATTGTGGCAAGGGCAGCTGCAGCAATAACGTGTTGTTTTTTATTGAGGTGGGAGAGCCTATGAAGAAAGCATTTGATAACAAGCATAGCAAGGATACCCAGTAAGAAGAGGGCGCCCCAAATGATTAAGGAGGATGGGGAGAACCAGCTACTAAGCTTAGCGAGAATCTCTTGGAGAATAGAAGGAGAAAACGTAGGGATGATAAGGTGTTGAATTTTTTCTATTTGTTCCTCTAACTGTAGAGTGAGATTAAAATAAGAGGCATTATACGTCCCCATGATCCAGTTTTTTAGCGCTGTTCGATGTTTAGTCAAGTTTGCTCTCAATGGAGTGATACACAGGCGAGAGGAACGGGTGCCCGTGTCGCAGGCAGTGGAGGCGATCACGGCGAGCTCTTATAGTTCCTCTCCAAGTAAGTCGATCTGTTGTTGGAGTTGGATGATGGCCCCATGGGTTAGGCCATTAAGTTGTTGCTGAGTTGTCAAGGCAGCCGCAGTGGTGGAGGAGAGATTATTGAAAGCATCTAAAGTGAGTAAGCTTTGAGTCAAAGCTACAGCGGCAGTAGCCCCAGCTGCAAGAGAGGTGATGAACAGAGCAATAAGGGCGGCAGTTATCCCAAAGTCCCTTGTCTGTCATTGTGGGATTAGACTCGAAGGAGGGAGGTCCCAGAGAGCGGACGCAGTCCAATGGGAGATGTTTACAGGGGCCCATAAGATGAGGGGTCGGCGCACCAGAATGGCCACAGAGGGGGTGCCGTTCCAGCAATTGGACAGTAAGCAGGTGTCAGAGGAACAGTTAGCAGATACAGTTGATGTTAGAAGAAACGCAAAAGGGGGCGAGACACAGACAGAGATGTTGTGTCCCATAACGGTCTTGGAGGAGTTTAGGGAGAGGGTGGATTCCCAGCTGATAATTCTGTTAAAGTTAAAAGTCCCATTGGTGATGGCGGAGTCACCCATCATTAGAAAAGGGTGCAAGTCCAGGCATGTATGAGGCCCACAGAGAAGGGTCATGGAGAAGATGGAATGAAGGGTTTGTTCGGGGCCTCTCTTTGCCGAATCACTGAGAGCGGTGTGATTGTGTTCAGCACGGAATGCCGGGGTGATCCATACCGCCATCTGATGAGTCTCATTGATGTATGGTTTTGAGACGCCCAAGCAGTTTTTCCAGGAAAAGTGGTCTAAGTCTGTTGGAAAATAGTTAGTCAAGGATGGGCAGAAAGGAAGGTTGGGAAGGAGGAAGGGTTTATGTTGAAGATAGGAGATATTCCAGGAGGAAAGAAGGAAAGCTCAAAGTCCATTTAAGCCATAGAAGTTGGACCCATTTGAGAAGTCTCCTGTGAAATAGTTGCGAAGAAGTATATGGGGGAAATCATGGGAAGAGTTAGTTGTGTCATTCCAGCTGGACTCATAGATAATGCGTAGGGCGGAGGGGGGGGACTTCCCAAGACACATTTAAGAGCGAGCGCGAAGGTATTATATAGGGGTTACATGGTAAGGAGAAATTACAAATGGTTAAAAAGGGTTTTGGTAAAGATGGGGCATCAGGAGAGATGGCGAGCAGACCAGGGGGGTATTTTAAAGTTGCCCATACAGTTACCTGTTGTGGTTCAGTAGTCACCTGTGAATTAGCTGTGATTAGAGCACACATCATTAAGAAAAGAGCTTGAGGGGAGGTGGGAGTTCCGGGGGGGAGGCAAGCCTGGACTTGAGTGACCAGGCCTTTGAGATCTCCCTAAGTTATGTTGGAGGATCTCTTTGCGGGATGTCACGTGCGGCGCCTCTGGGTAGGGCCTCCGCCTCTAGGATGATTATCATCTAAGCGTAGGTCCTTCGTCTGTCTGGTCACCTCGGATGGCGGGTCTGACATGGCGAGCCGGTACCCAGATGGGTGTCTTTTCTGTCTCAGGGAAGACACAAGCATAGCCACGGCCTTGGGTAAGTAAGGGGGCTGGACCTGTCCATGTTTGGGAGATGGGATCTTTCCATTGGACTAGTGGGAGAGGTGTGGGTGGTGGAAGGAGTCCGCTCCAATGTTTATGGCAGCAGGAAAGCCCTGTTTTGTCGAAGGACAAAAAATTTATGTTTAAAAGGACCATGGTTAGAAGGCTGTCCGGTGTGTTGTGGGGGTGTATTTCCCACTCTTTTTTAAATGCTTGTTTTAAAGTTTGGTTAGTGCGTTCTATGATGGCTTGTCCTTGTGGATTATAAGGTATTCCTGTGGTGTGTTTGATGTTATATTGTTTGCAGAAATTTTGGAATTGTTGGCTGGTGTAGCAGGGTCCATTATCTGTTTTGAGTTCCCATGGTATGTCTAAGAAGAGCATTGTCTTTTGAAGAGTTCTTATGGCATGAGTTGTTTTTTCTCCTGTAAGGGCCATTGCCATGACAGCTCCTGAGTATGTGTCAACAACTACATGGAGGAACCTTAATTTTCCAAAAGGAGGATAGTGGGTGACATCTGCTTGCCAGATGGCATTAGGGCGGAGACCCCGGGGATTGACGCCTTGGGGATATAATGGTCCTAAGGGTAGTAGTGGTGTACATGTAGTGTATTTTCTTACGAGGTGTTTACAGATAGATAAAGGTATATCAGGTAAAAGTCTATGTATGGTTCCAGGAGAGAGGTGTAATCTTGCGTGGAGGTGTTTTGCTTGGCTAATGGGATCTTGGAGGGACATAGACATGAATTGTATAGAAACCAATTGATCAATTTGTGGGTTTCCTTCAGAGAGGGGTCCAGGTAATCCTGTGTGTGATCTAATGTGTTGTATGTACCAGGGAGCCTGTCTTTTTTGAGTGGTTAGTCTTAGAGATTGTAATGTTTGGTCCAATAAGGTATTTTGTGGAAAGAATGTGGAGAAAGCTATAACTTTAGCAATCTGGGTAGCATATTGACTGTCGCTAAAGATGTTAAGGGGTTTAACAGGGCAGTATTGTAATGTTGTTACTATAGCAAGAAGCTCAGCAACCTGCATAGTGGTGGAATGTGGGTATATCTGGGTAATGGGTGATGTCCGATTTTGGCAATGTAGTATGAAACCGTAGGCTTGTTTGGAGGCATCTGTGAAGGCTATGTTTCCTCGAGGCATGGGGCTAGAAGAAGGGAATGCCCTGTTTGTTTGTAAAGGGATGTTTTTGAGACCCTGAAGTAATTTATGTTGAGGATAATGGTTTTTAATTTGACCTGTAAAAGTGGACAAGAGCGTCTGCAGAGGTAAAAAGTCCTGTAATAAAATATTTATTTGAGTGTAGGTGAGTGAGAGCACCAGAGAATCTGGATCTTTATTGTAATGTCTTCGAGAGAGAAGGATTAATTGTTGAGCTATATGACAAAATGCCTCTAATTGAGGAATGATCTTATGTAGGCGAGATGATGAGAGATGGGTCCACATAAGTGGTCCATTTTGCCAAAGTACTCCGCTTGGAGTGTTTTGAGTGGGAAGTATTAGCGCTTGGCTTGGTAACATAGGATCAGTTCTCTTTTGAGTGATAGATTGAATAGCTTTGGATACCTGTTCCAAGCAGGAAATGGCCTCTGGAGTGATGTGAATTTTTATCTCGGGGCGCTGGCACATTTCGTAATAAATTAAAAAGAGGCTGTAATTGATGAGTGGTGATGGGGAGGGCAGGCCTTAGCCAGTTGTTACCTGCCGATTGTTGGATTTGGGCCAGTGTCATGTACTGTTTGTATTTAATAGATGGAACATGAGGGGTGGTATCCTCATCCACGTGATAGCCTAGATAAGTGTATAGGGGATGTCGTTGGATTTTGTCTGGGGATATTTGAAGCCCAAGAATTTGTAACTTTTGTTTAAATTGGCATATTCCTTTTTGTAGGAAGTTAGGGTCCTGATGGGAGATTAATATGTCATCCATATAATGGAGAACATAAAAATCCTTTTGGAGGGGCTGAACAGCATGATGAACATAGTGTTGACAGATAGTAGGGCTGTTTTTCATACCTTGGGGGAGGACCCTCCATTGGTATCGAGGAGATGGTCCTGCAAAGTTGGTAATAGGAACAGTAAAGGCAAATCTTGGGATATACTCTGGGTGTAATGGAATTGAAAAGAAACAGTCCTTGATGTCTATTATAACTATATGGTGTGACTTTGGTATAGCTGTGGGAGAGGGTAGGCCAAGCTGTAAAGCATCCATGGGTTTTATATGTTTATTTATCTCCCTTAGATCATGTAACAACCTGAATCTACCTTGTTGTTTTTTCTCTATTACAAAGATAGGTGTATTCCAAGGACTATGTGATAATTCAATGTGCCCTGCTTGAAGTTGTGTTTGTATTAGTTCCTCTAATGCTTGTAGTTTTGGGGATGATAAAGGCCATTGATCCACCCAAACAGGTTCATCTGTGTCCCATTGTAGCCTCATGGGCTGTGATTTTTCCACAAGATCAATGGCCCTTCAAAGGGGGGGGCTGTTGTTCAGTGGTAAGACAGCTTTTCATGGCCACAAGAATATCTCTTCCCCATAAGACCTGAGGGAGATCTTGAAGGAACAAGGGTTGAAAAGTTCCTGTATGATGTTCTTGATCTCTCCATTTTAGAGGTCTGGCAGCTTGAACTGCAGGGGCGAGCCCTGTAGCTCCTTGTACCATAGGTCCTGTAGTGTTGGGTCAGTAGGAGCCATAAGGGTGAGAAGGTAAGCAAGATATTTTGGCTCCCATGTCTAGGATACCCTCAATGGGTATATTTTCTACATGAATAGTCAGGGTGGCCTTGTTTAGGGAAATTGGAATCGTCCACATCAATGGTGTTGGGACTTGTTTTTTTCCCCCTTGGTTGTGGGGCTGGGGATTGCCCCCTGGGCAGTTTAAAGGAGGGCATGGTTGGTCATTAATGTTGGTTTTGGACCGGCAATCTTTTTGCCAATGATATCCTCTTTTGCACCGAGGGCAGGGTGTGGGAGGTTTAGGTTTGTGTATTTGTTGTTTTTGAGGACATTCTCTCACAAAATGTCCTTGTCCCTTGCAATTGAAGCAAAGAGAGGTTTGCTGGACTTGGAAGGCAGATGCAAGGGTGTGAGCAAGGGTCTGAGCGTTGAAGACATTAGCCTCCCTTCAAGCAATAATCCAATCAACTATGTCCATATGTCGGAGGGGAGCAACAAGGGTTTTACAGGTTTTGTTTGCTCCTTCAAAAACAAGCTCTTTAATAAGGGCCTGGCGGGCCTCCTCATGATGTACTTTTCGGGTGCATGCCAATTGTACTCACGAAACAAAGTCCGCGAAATCTTCGTTGGGACCTTGTAGGAGCTTGGAGAGAGGTTCTGTTCGGGTGCCCTTGCATCTATTAAAGGCTTTAAGGGCAACTTGCCTTACTTGGTCGAAATATTGTGGTGGTCCAGTGGCCTGAACCATAGGGTTGAGGTATGGACCCTCACCTGCTAAGGCATTAAAAGGGAGAGCGACATTGTTTCTCCTATTTTGCTCTGCTTGTTGTTCACATTCATCTCTGAAGCATGCCAACCAATCTAAGTGAGGACCATTACCTAAGACAGCTCTAGCCAATTGTTTCCAGTCTGTAGGCCCATTCATCTGCATACTAATTGTTTCTAGTAATTGTTGTGCAAAAGGCCCTTGGATGCCGTCTTCTCTGACAGCATCTCGAAAGCGACGTAGGGTAGTTACCTCATGGGGATACCACCTCAATGGTTGTTGAGGGGTGACATTGGGATTGACGGGAAAACAATCCCTGGGAGGGTTTGTTGTAAATGTGTCATCATCTCGGAACCACTCCTCGTATTGTCTTTGTGAGGCATCTCTTTGTTGACAAAGGGTCTGATAAAATGCTTGCCATGGGGAGTCTGGTGGTGAGCGGTTTTTAGATGGAGGTTGGGAATAATATGTCTGCCATGGATTAACATCTCCACTAGGTGGCGGACAAGAACTTTGTTTGTTACAATTGTTGCATCTTTGTTCTTGGCCGCTAGAGGGAGTTTTTATTTCTTGGGTTGGTTTCGCTGTGCGAGAAGAGGAAGTATCGCTGGGGGAGAAGGGCGGCGACTCGGCTACGAGCGCCATTTTTTCATCCCTTTGAGAGGTTTTTGTTCTGAGCTCGTTTAGAGAAGGATATAGGGTTTGAGGCGTTTTTGAGTTTGTGGGTTTTGAGTTGTTTAGTAATAGTTCTTGTATGCCCTCAGACAGGGATTTAGTATCTATGTTTTCCTCCGTTAAGCTTTCTATTTCGATTTTTGCTTGGAACAGGGGAAAGGTTTCCGCGGCGGCCTCCGGAGGGTCGTCGCATTCCGGGGCGCCAGCGAGGCGGGAGTGGATAGTTATTAATGTGGGAATTAGTCCCGGGGGAAATCTTTTACCTTCATGCTTGCTTGCTAATTGTACTCTTTTTATTAAGAGGTCATAAATTTTTGGGTCCCATAAGTTAGCGGTGCTTAACCAGGGATTAAAGGGAAGGAGAAGGCTCCAATATTCAGTCAATTGACTGGGTTTTACTTTGCGTTTGTGGCATTCCAAGAGAGCAGCAAGAGCCCTCACCTGGGGGTGCTGACTCTTGCATAGCGCGGAGCCCATGATAAGGGCGGGGGGCCTTACCTTTTCCTAGTTCCTTCGTTGGGGTCCCTGTTCGGGTGCCGCTTGTGGGAGATTGACCCCGGAGCCTCTGGGAGGCGAAGGCAAGGCCGACGAATAACCACCCGGAGACCAGCACTGATGGCGCAGACCCAATTTTATTGAGGAAGTCACAGGCTTTTATAGTGCAGGAGGAGCCAAGGGGAGGGTTCTTTTAAGGTGGGTGGGAATCGTGAGGGCTCCGTCAGCGGATGCAGTCTCTAGCCACGTCAGCTTGGAGGGCGCTGCGTCTGCGCGCTCAGATAGGGGCGAGGTTTGCCTACACCCGATCCTCCGCTATCAGTGAGCCATGCCTCCGGACAGTTAGGGACACTGCAAAATGGAGCTTTCAAAGTTTCCTTGTAGGGATAAACAGTTTCTCTATACCCCACCCCCAGCGCATAACCCACACTTCCTCCCCTCAGCCCAAAAAAATTTGTGACAGGGTATGGAGACGTGAGATCCTTTGGAGGTTGGTGCCCAGGCTACTTCCCACAAATAAGGAGGAATGAAGCAAAGATGACGGGGAGTGATACAGTGAGCATGGAGGTCTGCATCCCCCCTCTGTATCTCCCTGCCCTTCCGTCCCGTACTATAAAAGACCCCTGCCCACCTCTGCATGGTGAGATGATGATTTGAAGCAAACAGGCCCTTCTGCCTGCTCAGAGGTAGCTTTGAACAAATCCTTTCTCCTGTTTTACTCAAATATATGGCCTCCTTCAATCTGGTCAGTGGCAAACAGCCAAATTTAAGCATATGATCCTAAATCACCCGTAACAGTTTTGGTGACCAGGGTGCTATGTAAGTCACCGCTCCTGAGATCCATGCATCCTGACGATACAGAGGAAAGAAACTCCCAACCTGAAAGATGTCTGGGATGGGATAGACTGTGTTCTCTAACATCAAGGAGTGAACTTTGGGAAAATAGGTTAAGAGCAGAATGTATTTATTGAGGAAAAGAAAGCTTCTTTCTGAGAGAGGGACAGAAGGGGGCCCGAGGGGGTTGCCCAGGAACCCTGTCCTTTCTAGGGACTTTTATAGAGCAAAGCCATGAGGTAAGGTGGGTCCAAGGTGGGAAACATGGGAAATTGCCAGGTGGGCGTGAGGTGGGACAAAATTATGGTCAGCCAATAATATTACATGTATAATTGTTCTGGTAAAATTGATTGAATGGGGATCAAACGGGGAGGCGAGTCCCATAGTAAGCAGGCATGATACAGAACAGCGACTTTTCCTGTGAGGGGTGGGGTCAGGGACTCTTCAAGGTGATGGCTACCTATTTAGAATAACATCCCTGATGTCAGTCCCTAGGGAGGTATGTGGGTGCGTTTGTTTCATCTTTTGTCTTGAGGTCTGTCCACGGTAGGAGTGCCTGTCTCTCCTGCAGTTCCGAGGTATCTCATCTTCTGCACTGGCTCCTTCGAGAGCCTGACCCTGTCTGACTGCCTATAATATCTAACTCAGCTGCCTACCACAGTACCATCTAAAATTATGTAAGCCATTTGGGGATTTAAGTCATCCTGAGGCTACTTTGTACACCAATATAGAGCTCAAGGTTCTTGAACCATCTATCAACAAAAAAGTTTAGATGAAGAGATTTCAAGAGGCTAAAGACACTGGTCAGGTATTTGAAAAACTCTGTTGGAAAATGCTCAAAAATGAAAGTAGTTATGCTGCTGTGCAGATCACTAGAAAAGTTTTAGTTACCTGGGACTTAGAAAAAGGTGATTTTTATTGTGATACACCATGGCTTGTATAACTGAAAGCACACTCTGATTTCATGGGCTGCCCTTAAAAAGATTCTTTAAAATAATTTCAGAGGAGATAATATCCATAGCTGCTTTCCTTGCCTGTTTCTAAATTAGCAAGCTTTCTGTACCCACCGACCATGCAACTACTTGTCTAACTTTCACTGGGTTCAGTTTGGGTAACAGGCCTTGGTTCATTCTAAACTAGCTGTGTTTCAGAATGTTTGTCAAAATTTGTTTGCTGAAAACTGATTCTTGTCACCAGAGACTTCTGTTCCTTAACTAAAAAAAAAAAAAGTAGAAATTTGACTACAGGTGTCTTTTGCCTTTGTGTTTTTCTTGATGGGGAATATTGTCGTAAAACTGGTTTACTTTGCACAATACAGGTCTTGAGCAAGAAAGTCAAGGTAAGATGTGAAAACTTCTGGCCAGCTATATCTAAATTTAGCACAATGGAAAACATTTTAAGATCTAGAACAAGAGCTTTTAAATTGACCAAGACCTATCACTAAAGGAAGAAAAAATAATTCAGGCAATCCAAAAGCAGATTAGCTAGGTGAGCAATCTCCTTTAAGATGTTTATTTCTCACCTGGCTAGAACCTGCAAGCCTACCTTCAGATACACAAATTTAGGATTATGTACTGCTTAGGACTGTGAAAAGGAAAACCATGCCACTAGAGTAACTTTTTAAAAGCTAGAAAGTTATAACTTTGTCTTCATAGTATGTGCGGGGTCATGTATGTATTATGTTATCTTCTATGCATGTACTTGTGTTTGTATATTGTTTAGATGGTACCAGATTAATTTAAAATAAAAGTGCTCAGTAACTAAGCAAGCATAAATCCAAATGCCTTTTTTGTTCAAATGACTTGGGGAAATGTTTTTTTTTTTTTTGGTCTTTTGGAGACAGGGTTTCACTATGCAGTTCAGGCTGGCCTTGAACTCACAGCAATTGCTCCCCCCCCCCCCCAGGAAATGTTTTGAAAGGTGTAACAGAGGTGACAACTGTCAACATACATTGGGCTGTTGTTAGGCAATCAGATTTATATTCTAAGTGCTTGGCTTTAGGAAAAAAATCAGTTTTACCAAGGTTATTTTAAAAAGACATTAAGAGCATAAGAGAAATGTAATTTAATTAACAGAGTTTGTTAGAAAAGTTAAAGACTCTTGATAATCAGGGTCAGGGGCCGGAGATACACCTCAGTGCACAGTACCTGCCTGGGCTCAAGGTCCTGAGTTTGATTCCCAGTATTAAACCAACAAAAAACAAAAGAATATCAGAGTCAGTCAAACACTGAGATAATGTAAATATAGCCCTGGATTGGCATTCTTTTATTTAAAAGTTTATATTGTCAGTTTCTTGATGTTATGTAGCAATAGTCAGTATAAAGGCTACTTCTAGTATTAATAGGAGGGCTCTTGGGCCAGGGAGATAGCTCAGTGGCACAGTACCTGCCTGGCAAGTGTAAGGTCCTGCGTTTGATTCCTGACACCAAAAAAGGGGGGGTGGTTCTTAGGCAGTATTTTGCTAGGCCTTGGTTTACAAGTTATGGTTAGTAGCCAAAATGGCTTTTAAACCCTAATGAGCCAATACAAATTATGCTTTTCATAAGTAGTGCGTAAAGGTCAAAGTCTGCCTATTTTCCAGCCGTATGGTGGCATCTGGGTCACAACTGTGTCAGTTTCAGGATTGGTTTGTTCCAAATGTTCTCAATGCTGCTTTCTTCAACATGAGTCATTTACAGAGCCTGACAGCTTCTACTTGGTTCTTCTATTCAGCAGCAGTTGCACTAAATAACCGTCATCTCCTATGGCTTATTACAGGATAGAAGTGGGGGCAATTGAAAGGTTTTTGTTTACTAGTCGTTATCTAATAAAAATCCACTGGAGAGCTTTCTTCCCAAGTCTTCATGAAGAAATTCTTTGTCTTCTGCAATAACTTGTGTCTAAGGAGAGGTTACCCAGTCATGCTGTATTTCTTCCTAACTTCCTGAAAAAGGTGATATTTACATGAACAGTTTTTACATGTACAATCACTGCCCGATTCTGGAATGATGAAGCAAGCAGGCACTGGTAAGGGACAAGTGTTTCTCCCAGAAGTTTTTGGATATTTTTACATTTTCTGAGCTTTGCCATATCCATGCCCACAATTAGTAAAGATCCTTTTATAGCCTCCCAAGTGGATTCATTCATGAGGATCCTTATTAGCCAAGATAGTTTGCTTTTGGTGACATAGAAATTTGGTTTAAAATAATTCAATGGAATCAACGTAAATATTCAAGTTTGAAAGCCTCAGAAAACCCTTCAAGGATTTTTTTTAAACCAGCATTTGGTTGTAGTGATTTTGAGGTACTGAGTATAACTTCTAACAGTGTGTTTCCCTCCACAAAAGAAAAAATTGTTTCGATTCCTGGTATCAAAAAATAATAATAATAATAAAGAAAAAATTGTTTGGGGACATTAAATTGTAGTTTTCAGATGTTTTATGTTTTGTGGGCAGTATAGTGGTAATCGTTTAAAAATGAAATAAATATAAGTAAAACATCTAAATTACTTACAAGCTGGTTAAAATATGAAGGACATTTGGTAAGTACAAGTTCATGTATTCTTCTTGAAATGTACATAATGTCTGAGTCTGTTAGGTGTATTTTATAGATCGTTGGTATATATGTCTGTATAAAACCAGTACAAAATCAAAAGAAATGTAATCCTTTTAATAAGTTTCAAAGTAACTATTCTAGAGGGACATATCCGAAAATGGAGACTTTTGTTAAACTATGGGTCAACTGGTTAAAAATGAACTTTAAAATATAACCCTCAGGGGCTGGGGATATAGCTCAGTGGAATAAGCGCTTGCCTAGCAAGCACAGGGTCCTGAGTTCGATCCCCAGTACCACCAAAAAAAAAAAAAGTAAAATATAACCCTCAATGCCATTATCATTTTAGGATATCGTAAGATAACAATTTGAATAAATACAACTTATTTAATATTCTAGTAATTGTTGGTTTTAAGAAAAAGAAATCCTTTGTTGTATAGTTAATAGCTATGATTTACCTGGTCTGTTAATAAATTTATGTTGCCTAGTTCTAATAGTTTTAAGAAATGCTAAAATGTTTACTCACTTCTGTGTGGTAGATCAACCGCTATTAATTTACTATCTAGTTGTTGCTTAAATTAAATATTCAAAATGAGTTTTTAAATTTTTAAATCACTTTGCTTTTACTGAAGAGCCTTATAAGGCAGAGCAACCATCTCAAGTATATTACATATGTTTTTTTCTAAACCTACAGTGCTTATATTAAAAATAACAACTTGGTACACAAACATGAATGAATAACATAAGTTTTAAAATAACTGTTGATGTATGAGCTGATGTAATTTTATCATCACATAAAACATTTTTTTGTAAATTATGGTAACAGTATAACTTTTGAGTAAAATGTTTCTTCTTTTTTTTTTATTTTAGAAACATAAAAGTACAAAAACCTATTGACAAACAGACACCCATTATCATAGAAAATAGTACAATCACAACTAATCTATAGACAAGGTGATATGGTCTCAACAGTTGTTGTTGCTTTATCCATTGATATCTTCGAATTGTAGATGTATGGACCCATATACAGACATGCAAATTTAGTCAGA